>KV426410.1:5370-17541 GCA_001632375.1 Exidia glandulosa HHB12029
CACCCTCAATGGCTGCATCGGCTCTGTACGTACAGTACACACCGTATACGACGAGCTTCCACTCTGAGCCAACCTTGCTTATTCTTCGCGTCTCGCTTGAGAGATCCACATTTTAATGCTATAGTACAGTGAGAGGGACAGAATTTTCAGTTCCAGGTAATGTTGTTTTGATTCGGTACATCGGATAGACTGCAAAAACATCAGTCCATTCGCTCACATCATGGTGAGTCGGGGTGACACTCACTCGGTTTCCAGACAATCGCCCACACGTCGCGCCCACAGATATATCAACTGTCCCTGAATACCCCGCGTCCTGAGCACGCTCCTGAACTTGGTATACCCGGCAGCATGGAACGGGATCTCCACTCCAGTCTGCTGCAGCGCAAACGCCGCGTCGCCAGGACCCGTGCGCGCAAAGAGACTGCGCCGCCTGTCGACGACGAAGACCGTCGTTCCTTTGAACTGCGGCTGTCCTCCGCCAGTGTTGTAGTCTGGCGGGGCCTGCAACTTGATAATGAACCGTTCGTCGCCGTACTCGTTAGGCGGACATTCGCCGTCCATTGGGCATCCGCTCTGCTTTATCGCTTCCTAATAGTAATGAGGGTGCGAGTTCAGAATGGAAGATTGGTCGGATGACGCGGGACGTACCTGCTCAACGGCGAACCCAGTATCGAGGATCGACCCGTGCACACTGCGCACGGGGATGTACCACTTGTCCGCGGGGAGCCCGGCGTTTCCGAGCGTCTTCGAGAAGTTACACGTAGCTTTGTGCGTGGGCCAGTCGGCCTTGTTGCAGTCGCTGCTGCAGTACATCGCGCCTTTGCATCTGGGTAGCACGTAAATATACAGTCCGCGGCGAAGCGCGGCACATAGGACGTACTTGCCACAAGAGAGCTTGCAACCGTCTTTTCCGCACTTGACGCAGGTCACGACTTTCGCTGGTTTGACGCCCGTCTCGAGCTCTTCAAGCGTCCTGTCGAAAGTGCGTTCAGTCCTCGTGCGGGATACGGACAACGGACGACGAACCTCCACCTCAGCCGCAAACACGGCACCACGAAGCTAATCCCCGTCTCTTTAATCTGCTCCCTCGAAAGCCCACTCCAATGGCTCTGCTGCTCCTCGACATACTCCTTATCCACCAGTTGAGCGTTTACATCGAGTATCTGGGCCCACAAACGCAGATGGAGTGCGGACATCGAAACGCCGCTCGTGAGGTGGAAATGTAGCTTCTCCGCGGCTTTGCGATCTGTCATCCCCGGCTGCTTCTGGATTTTGTTTTGGAGGTATGTCATGAATTGTAGGCCGCCCTGAATGGGATGAGGTTTAGTACTAGGGCATGGGAAGAGGGCAAGGAGGGAATGGGCAGGAACGGACTTCAGGACGTCCTTCGCAATAGGCGTAGCGCACGAGTATGACGGGGAACTTGGGCGTCTTCATCATCGGGAAGAGCGGACCTGCGAGTCCGTGAGTAGCCTGAGCGAGGAACGTGGACGCGCGCACCATTCTCCTCCCAGCCGAACTTCGTCTGTTGACACGACCGAATCATCT
The DNA here is from genome assembly GCA_001632375.1 of Exidia glandulosa HHB12029. NCBI lineage: Eukaryota > Fungi > Basidiomycota > Agaricomycetes > Auriculariales > Exidiaceae > Exidia > Exidia glandulosa. The sequence continues at coordinate 6,919 of KV426410.1, forward strand.
TCCACTCCTACAACAAGGTAGATTCATTATGATACCCCGCAAATTATGATATGAAAGTCACGAACCTTGGCCGAAGGTTCCGGCCACTCCGCCTGCTTGACGTCGAGGATCTCCATGACGAGCATATTGCCCTTCGGTTCAAAGAACACTTCGAACGGCATGTTCTTCCCGCCCTCCTCCGTAATGTCGCGCCCGAGAGTGGCTTGGGCCTGCTTGATTCCGTTCCATGCGCCCGCTATGCCTGGTGGAGGGTTGATGTGCGAGCCGGTCATGTTCTCCATCTGCGTAAATGCGGACATTTGAAAGTGGCGCAGAACCATCCTACAGAAGTTGTGAGGTGTGGTGAAAACGAGGTAGATGAGACGCACTTTTCGAGCAGGGCAGCGTCTTTGACCTGGTCGAGCTGCACGCGGTCGCCGATGCCTTTGTTCCTCATCCCGGTGTTCGTCTTCTCTTTCCAGCCAGGCCACGACGGCAGTCTATCAATCGCGAGTTTCCCGGTGCTAGATTCGAACGTCTTGCCGTGGAACAAGTAGTCGATCCTTCATCGAGGTGCGCGCATAAGTACCCATTGACAATTGCAGCAGCGTCTGCTGTACAAAAGATCACGCACCGCTGCGAATCCCAAAGCGCCAGACGCACTTTCCGCCTGAGGGCCTCGTCTGATATAGCGGTGTCGATGTTACGGACGCTTAGGTGCTTAAGCAGCGCGAGCATGTTGAGCCTTGTCATCTCCTCGAACGCGCCCGGCGTCGCGTCTGGGTCTGCCACCTTCATCTCGGCCGCCATGCGTCGGACTTCCTCCTCGGAGGGAAGTTCGCGTCGGTTGGACATGAGGAATCGCGTCGCACTGCCTTGTGGCGCGAAGAGAGAATGCTGCGGACCACCAAATCCGGCGGCGCTTGTCGCGTCAAGCCAAACTCTAACCTGAATAACCGCCGGGCCTCCTCGGCATATAGTCAAGTTTCAAGTCATAGAAAATAATCCCGCGCCTACAGCATACATACCCTCTTGGTCGGCATCTCGTGGTTCCGCAGCCTCCCACTTAATCATCAAAACGCCATGCGACATATAAAGGCTGACGCGATGGATCCTCATCGCCTCCAGTTCTCCTCCTTCCCGACGCTTCAGCTCGTTTTTCTATCCCTCGTTACCCCTTAATCTTCACGCACTATGCGCTACCAGCTCGCTACGGTCCTGCTCTCCGCCCTCGCCGTCGTCGCGGCGCCCGCGCCCCGTCTCCCGCGCAGCATCTTCGACAAGACGACGAGCGTGACGTCCTCCATCTTGGTCAACGCGCCGCTCGCGGACACGATCGCCGCGCTGCAGGACTTCCAGAACATGATCAACCTCAACCCGCTCGTCATCTCGTCCACCCCGGACGCCGCGAACCCGAACGTGTATACCATCATCGACAAGCTCGCCCTCCCGCTCGGCTTCGAGTTCAACACGACCTATAAGGCTACGTTCACGAAGACACCCGTCGGGATGGACACAATTTCCGACGCGGGGCTCGGCGTGACGATTCAGAACCATTGGGTCGCGGAGGCCATTGAGGGCGGCACGAACGTTACCGAGACCGATACCGTCACGGTGCGTGCAGTGGTGTCAGTGGGATGTCGGTGTGGGAGACTAATACCTTATTGCGCAGGCGAACTTCGTCGTCAGCCCGTTCATAGAGAGCGAGATCAAGAGCTCCCATGGCCAGCTGCTCGAGACGTTCAAGTCGCAGCTCGAGGCCAAGGCGGGTCAGGCATAGAGTTTTGGTAGCGTATAACCTATTTTGTAGCCATTTTCTGCCCGAGAGGCATTTCTGGTTGGCGCCCAATAGAGATACCCTCTCTCATAGCTTTGCGTACTCCTCAGCGCTCCGCGGCCGTGGTTCGGCCACATGACGAGCACGGTTTCGTGTCAATTGCACTCGCTGCGCAGCTGTGCACCATGGAGAGACAGTTGGCCTGCGACTGATTCCCTGACATGCTGAGACTTGTGCTCGCAACCGACTTGTCGCGGGATCCGACTCTGTGAGATGTCACGAAGCCGGAGTGTAGTCAATATAGCATGCAAGTGTCGCGTCATGCCAAACTCCAATTACTGCGTCAAACAATCCCGATGTCAGAGAAATTGCCGGTTTGCTTTGGGTCGTGTTCCCAGAGTTTGCCGAAGCAGGATGAGTCCAAGTAGGCCCGTGTATCCTGTACCTACCTACCTACCTACCAGAAAGGGACTGAAGAGGCTACACGCGGGAAAAGATCCTCAGCCTGCCCTCTCAGCCTTCGCAGCCTGCCACTCCTCCCTGGACACCTCATACAAGCACCATACCGTGCCCTGAGCATTCGGTTTACCCTGCACCTCAAACTTCTCCAGGCCCAAAGACCGTACGAGGGCACGGTACGGCGTGTTCACCAAATGCGTGGCCTGCTCGATACGCTCGAAACCGAGTACGTCGAATCCGTAATCGAGCATGGCGCTCATCGCCTCTCGTCCATACCCCTTCTTCGCGTGTGACGCGTCAATCATCACGCCCGTATTCCCCGCTCGTCCTGCTGCGTTCGCAGGGAGCCACGGGTACCCGCTCATCCCAATGAGCTCGTGCGTGTCTTTGAGTGCGATGACCATGAGCGCCTTCTCCCCGCGCTCGGAGGCCGCGTTCCACTCGCGAATCTTGGCCTCGTAGACGGGTACGGTTTCTTCCTCGGGCCCGTCGCGCATTGGGTCGTGCTCGACGTTCTCGGGAGTGGTGAGGATCTTTAGGAGAGAAGGCGCATCGGACAGCTCGTGCGACCGTATGACGAGCCGCGAGGTCTCGATGCGGTGAGGGTGAGAGGGAGAGGACATGGTGTGCTAGCTGCGGAACGAGTCACGTCGGCAATGCGCTCATCCAAGTGCAACGGAACCGGTTGTCATTCATCGCGGTTTAACACATGTGTGCACGCTGTTGTCGACGTTGACGGTGCCGCCAGATCTCCCGTCTGCAGGGCATCGGCCCGGTTTTCTCGCTAACCACTTCTGCTCGTGCAAACGCGCACGATATCTCCCAGCCCGCCCGAAAGGAGCTACAACGTCTGTGTCTGCGCTCGACAGCTATCGAATTGTCAAAAACCTGAGCCCGGTCAGCGCTCACGCTAGGGCCACGACTTCGGTTCTGCGACGACGCATCCACAGCAAACGATGGCATTTTCGTGCAAGCATGTGAAACATGGATCGCATAAGTCGGGGGAGGGGCATAAGCTACAAACACCACACCGCGAACGTTGCGCGTTCATGCCTCAGCCTTGACGGCGTATTTTCTCAGCGGGAAGTGGATGTTCTTCTTGTGCTGCTTCTCCGTGACCAGCGACTTCTCGTGCTACACAGAGGCGTCAGCAGAATTAGAGAGAGTCAGACTTAAAGACGCACCTTGGTCAACCGCCGACGGATGGCGCGCGTCTTCTTGTAACGCAGGTCGAGCGGCATGTACTTCTTGCCCTTGTAGAACTCGCGCAGGTTCTGGCGCGCCTTCGCGTTCGTCACAGTCAGCACGCGCGCGATCGACTTGCGGACGGTGTTTCTATCCAGCGGTCAGCGCGGTCTCGGGAACACCGTTACAAGCTGGCACGCACATGCGGGTGAGCTTGGCCGCAGAGCCACCAGCGATCTTCTGCACACGGAGCTCGAGCAGCTCGCCCTTGAGCTCCTCCAGCTGCTTCGCCAGGTCGCCCTTGTGCCTACAACCAGCCAGCGCGTCAGCATCGCCCGCAGAGACACAAAATCGAGCACGCACTTGCCGCGCAGCTCGCCGGCCTTGACTTTTGAGGTGGAGGAGGGCATGGCGGACCGGGGTGTCTACATCGTGGCCCACGTCAGCGCGGGGAACGACGGCGGCGGCGACGAGCACGCACCTTGAGGAAAGGTTGATGAAGGGAAAGAAACTTCGGATTCGGCCGTCCGGTTGTGACTACAATCACGGCGTGACATCCGTTGATTCACGCTCGGTAAATAAGGTTCCGTCACACCTGAAAGCCAGTGGGGAGAAGAATAAAATATCTGTCGAGGATATTCGTGCGATATCTATTATGGATCTGAACGTGTGAGATGGGTGTATCCAGAAATTGGACTAAGGTTCCGTCACGCCTGTATTGCGCGGGATCTGAGTAGGGAGGCGTATAATATTCCTATAAGATAATTTTGTAACGCAAACGCGTGAAGAGCGACTCTAATCGCAAGTCTATATGGTCGACGACTCGGCCTCCGCCTCAGCGCGCAACTTCGCCGCCGCACCCGCAAACTCATCCTCCTCGCCCGCACTAACCCGTGGACTCCCGCGCAACGGCACCGACACCCTCGGCATATGCGGCCGTGTCGCGTACATCTGCGTCTCCCGATACCGTTCCTGCTTCAAGTGCATGCTCGGACGGAGCTTGACACTCGACGCCCGTATGTACGCCATAGCCTCGCCGTGCAACCTATCGCCCGTCCTCCCAAGTTTCTTCCACTGGCTTTGGCGGACGTTCTTGGCTGTTTGGACAGCGCGGACGATCAAGGCCGCGAGACGCGTAGTGGCTGCGTCGCGGGCGAGTTGCGCAGCGTCACGGGACGAGGGCTGGAAGATCGTGTTGACGCTGTAACGTTCGACGATGCGGAGCGCGGTTCGTAACGCCTCCGGACCACCAGCAGCGAGACCCGTCCGCAAGATATGCGCGAGGGCTTCAGCGTCAGGTGTGACCGGACGCCGCATCAGCAGCGGGACGGCGTTCGTATCGGGCTTGTCAGTGAACATGGTCACAGGCATACCCGTCATGCGCTCGAAGATGGTGCATGCTGTCGGCCAGTCGAGCGCGTGCCAGCACGCGCGGAGTGCGAGTGTGAAGCTTGACAATCGAGGGCGGATGGACTTCGCACCCTCAGCTGGAAGGACATCGTGCTCGGCGTATAACATCCAATCGATGAGCTCCAGTGCGAGTTGGGAGTGCGGACGCGGGGGCGTGTTGGTTTCGGTGTCGGCGGGTGCGATTATAGCGGGTGGACGTGCGAGTCCAGCGTGAGCAGCGAGCGCGTCGTCCATATGTCCAACGTCGATAATCGGCCTGAACCTCGCGCTACGCGTGATAAGCCCGGTGTAATGCAAACACAACTCGAACCGTCTGCTCGCAACGAGCGACGAGAGTACGACATGCAGCGTCCGTGCATCGAGTGCGAGCTTGCCCCGTGCACCCGGCTCGTCCGTAAGCCCAAAGTACTCCGCCAACAGCCCACGCGCGACCTCGCAGTGCTCCTCCGACGGACTGCGCAGCAAGTTCTGCAGCGTGAACATGAGCGGGAGCGTATCGAGTCGAAGGTCGTTCCTGCGCCCGATTGCGCGGAGCATCATATGCCAAACGAGCAGCGCGTCGCTCCCGTTCCGCTGGTACATCTTGAGCTCGCTCTCCGAATCTCGTCGCTCGCGGTCAGTATCCTCTTCGACAGTCGGCTTCGGTTTCAGGGACTCCTCCCCCGACGTCGGCGCTCGTCGTTCCGCAAGTCGCGCAAGGATCGTCGCGTAAGTGAACGCGTTCGCCGCGCCAGGTCCGTCAGCCGGTAAAGCATTGAAGATGTCCCACATCTGCGTGAAGTCGCCCATATTGCCCAGACACTGCAGATAGTAGTTTATCGGGACGATGTCGACTTCCTTGTCCGCATCCGCATTCACTCTCGACGCTTTCCGCGCGGAAGTGAGGTAGGCCTGGTAAGCATCGTACACGCTCTTGACCTGTTGTCGGTTCATCGTACGTCCTTCCCAGCCTTCGATTCGCGAGTATCCGGCGAGCATGACGCGATATGTGCGTGCATTCGGAGCGAAGGAGCGTCGTTTCATCTGCCAAAAGGCAAAACTTCAATACGCGCGCGACTGGTAGACTGGCAAAGACAGAACTGACCTCGACGAACATCTGGTAGGCAAGTTTGTACCGCGCGGCCTTCATAGCGTGCCAGATCATAGTGTTCCAACTAACGATATCCTGCGCATCGCGCGGCATACGCTGGAGCTCCTCGTACGCCTCGTCCAAGTTCTCTTCGCATTTCTTGTCGAGACGTTGCGTAAGGTCGTACGCTCGAAGTTTTGGGAGACCACTAGCTGTGAGCTCGCGTTTCTCTTTGCCCTGCTTCTTGTCTTTGGGCTGCTTGTTGGTACGTCCGCGTGTGGGTCGAGAAGTTTTGTCGTTGGAACGCGTAGAGCGGCCTACCGCAAGTCGTGCAGCGAGGGATTGGTGCGTCGCGGCTGTCGTCGAGACGGCGCGCGTGGAAGGACCCGCGACGCAGCCTGACGCTGCATGGTAGGCTGGCGACGAGAGCAAGTGGCGGAGCATACGCGGTTCGGACCACTAACTCCGCCTCTTGACCTCTTACCGATTGGTTGAACGAAATTCTGGGCAAGACGGTGTACTATGGGACCAGGGATACCGGCTTGTGTTTCGAAGCGTGCGCAAATATGGACTATCCCTCGCGGGCTCTTTCGCGCTCTGTTTGCGGCCGACGGGCCGCCAAAGACTGTAACTTTCGTCAGGCCCTCGCCATTCATGTCAGCTGCGTCGTGCACACCAGGGTATTCTTCACGCCCATTCAACTATCTATGGTGCATCCTGTTCCACTATCACGTACACCTGGAATTGTCCTCAGGCATCGGGCCTGTAGCTTCTCCCGTCCATTCAACACCGTTTCAGAGTCCGTGCAGGAATAACGGTCCCAATCTGGTACACATGTCTCATGTTATCCTATGGAATCTTCAGGCATCCTCTTCTGCCGGAAATGCAAACCTCGGTCCTGGCGAGTCGGAACTCTGTTGTCCCGGGCCACATGTGCCGTGAACGACGCGTTGCCTACCCAGGCAAGGCAGCACCGCAGCGCAAATCCCGATTTTGTAACAATTTCCTGTCGTGCCTCGTCGGGAACCCGACTCGGACTACTCCAATATAAGGCTTGCAAGCGGCATCGCACTACCTGGCTACGTATTCCTAACTCTCGCTTCTGGTCACAACTTCCTTTGTTAGAAGGAATACGGCTGCTGTCGCGCCCGAGCCTGAGCAGCCTTCCCGGTCACTTGCCTATAACTGTAGCTTCCAAGGGCGCGGCCCGGATTTGCTACAGAAATTCCCGCAACGCACGAAGCCGGGCGGCGTTTCGCCTGTCCATTCTCCCCTTATACTGCGTCCTCACACTGCAGGAAGGTCAATGTTTCCTATCCTCGTGCTCCGAGCTCTCCGCGAGCTGGTTTACTTGCTCCGAGTCGAACCGTTCCGCTTTCCCGCGTTGGCGGCCATGCTCGGCGCAGCTACAATACTTCTCAACGCACTTGATGAAGTACGACTTGCGTACTTGCCTTTGCGCGTCAAAGTCATTGACTATATAACTAATCATGAAGAAGCTCAAAGCCCACAACCGTGCGCACGATGCACTCGCGAAACAGGTTCGCGAAACTACATTCGCCATCGACCAGGTGAGGGCGCACGAGGACGCCAGTGCCATGGCCGACGAGGTTTTATGTGCCATTGACGAGCTGGGGAAGTGCGTATAGGCTCGTCTCTTGTTCGCGGCGATTGCACACTAAGTTGACGCGCGGGTTCCGCCGCCACAGTGCGCTCAGCAGAGCTCGAGCATACTGTGACCTTTTACAGCTGCGCACGCGGCGTAGCGGAGTTTTTACCAGGCTTCTGCTAGCCGGCTCTAACGCCCATCATGATGCTTTGCGGTGTGCAAGGGAGGATGTGCAGCGCGCCTTCGACATTTACTTAGTATGTCCAGTCTTTCCGTTCTGATCATGCGCACTCTCTAACCACATGCACTCCCTCCCTTGTCAGCTGGAGGCGCATATCAATATGAGCCATTTTGCAGATATGCTTTCTTGTCCAAGAACCCAGAATCCCACCGAACCTCGCTCAGACATGACACTGGACCGCATCGGCTTTCACGAATGCGACAAACGCGACCAACGGCTCCGCACTCGGAGGGCGACTTGTATCACCAACTTCGCTGACTTCCTCACGGCATTTCGGGATCTCGACATTACCGATCAAATACAAAAAGTCTCCCCGCTCGTCGGCGGCATCGGTGGCACTGCAAGCGTCAGGCAAGCATTTTACAGGGATCAACCAGTACGCCGACCGTTCGTGTTGTGCGTCGTACTCCAGACCGATGGCTGTAGGTGGCGGTCAAGATTGTCCCGGCAGCCCACGCGAACGAGAAATCCGTCAAGGTATGGTTTTAGCTATTGGAAGCTCGCAGACCCTCAACTTTGCCCCGTCAGCGTCTTGCTCGCGAGATTGCGGTCTGGCGAAGTCTTTCCCACAAGAATATCTTACCACTCTACGGACTCTACTATTACGCCGAGGAGCGCGTTCCAGCCATGGTATCGCCTTGGTGCGCAAACGGAAATATCGTGGAATACTTCGCTGCGCGATCGCATCTACCAGCGGCCGACATGGCGCAGCTTCAGCTACGTCTAGTACGTCCTCCCTCCATGAGAAAGACCACAAGCTGAACTTCCGCAGCTGCTGGATACATTGGAGGGTCTAGCATGCTGTACGTCAAAGTTACCGTGGACCGAAAGCGTGCTGAGTGCACTTAGTGCATCATGAACGTATTGTGCATGGGGATTTGAAAGGGGTAGGTAACGCCCTTCAAGTTTAAGCTTTTTGATAGCTCGTACCCGTCTCACAATGGTCCACTGCAGCCCAATATCCTGGTGTTGAGCGATGGGACAGCTTGCGTTGCAGACTTTGGAGTCTCAACCGTTCTCTGCGATCAGCCTCAAAGCGCTTCTGCAGCAGGAACCTTTCGGTGGATGGCTCCGGAACTGCTGGACGACGACAATCCGCAACGCACACGCGAGAGCGACATGTAGGCGTATGGATGCGTGATGGTGGAGGTAGGTCTAGTAATGCTGTGATTGTGCGACACCATTCAGAGTTGACGCACACTTCTGCAGGTCATCAGTGGGAAACCACCGTTCCATGCTATAAAGAACGAACCAGCAGTCATCATCGCTCTCTTTGGAGGAGCCACTCCGCCGAGACCGCCGCAGGCATCTGAGATGATTTGGGAATGCTGTCAGACCTGCTTTAGGCAGAGGCCAGAGGACCGCCCCACGGCGGATACTCTCTTGCTGCGCCTTCGTGCGCTAGCTAAAGAGAAGGGTGAGCATTCCACGATAACTTCAACTTCGTGAGTCTTCCATCCCCTGTACGCACGCCCCATGATGATGATGAATCAGTATAGTTATACTGCAACTTGACCTAAGACACAGTTTTCGGGTCGGCAGAGGGGTACAGTAGTGGAGAAAGGAGAGGGAGGGAGAATGTAAAGCCAGTGCTATGGGAATAGAGTCGTATGCGCGTACGGGGAACCGATCAACCAAAGTATCAGTGGTCTCGTTGGGGGCACGAGTACAGCAAAATGGTCGCGGATGAACGGACAGTAGTCGTGTGTACGGAAAGGGGCCGTTTGAAAAGGGGGGGGGGAGCTGCAGTACCGCGTACGACGCGGCGGTGTGAGCGAGTCATCATCGGGGAAGGAGTGGGTGGTTGCGGCGCCGCACGCCGCATGACATGCTCATCATCGCCTTCAGTCACGAGCCGCACGGAAACACCTCCTACGAGAGGTACTCACTCTAGTCTTAGTCTGGTCAGAGTGGAGGTTCCAACGTGCAAGCCACAGGTTGCGTTAACAACAACAGACACACAAGTACATATATACATAGGCCTCATAACTCGCGATGACGCTTCTGCTCCTTCTGAACCGCCGCGTAACTATGAAGCGTAACGACCGAGCATCCAGGCGGCGTGAACGACCTGCGAACCAACAACATGCATCAGCGCCCATCCTTCATCCTTCATCCTCGTCGTCATCACTCACGGATCGAGATTCGTAAACAGCCCATTCCGCCCCTCCGCATCCAAACACTGGAAGAACACGCCCTGATTACTCTGGCGCCCACTCCCGACGCCAAGAGCCTTCGTCGCGCTCGGAGGAAGTTCGAATCGCAGTAGTGTCCCGAGCCACGACCATTCGCCCGTCCGGATCCCTTCCGCTTTACGCGAGAATGCGATTTGGAGTGGGATTTGTAACGGCGATAGTGGGGTTGGTTGCATCTCCGGGTCGTAATTGACGTGTCTGCAGAACAAGTGAGCAAGAGGGGGAGGAAAAGGATGAAGGGGCGTACGCAGGATGACCTCGAGTCCACTTCTCAGGACTGGTGTTGTTAACGACGTTCACATGCAGCAATGTCGTAGCGTTCACGAAGAGCATTAACTGTGAGCTCCCGGGCGCGATGTAGAACAGCGGCGGCGTCCCGCCGATATCCGCCTGCGTGACCATCGCCGTACCGTCCAGACCTTGAAGCGTGCGTTCGCGTCAGTCTCAGCGAAGGCAATGGGGGCAAGACGCACCAGCGGGTGAACTGGAACGTAGAATGAAGTTATCCATCGAGCCAGTGGCCTGGACGCGTATAACGTCCTGGCCGGGGACGAAGACGGCCGTATCGCGGAAACCGAGGTCCATCCCCGGAAACGCAGAGACCGAGACCGAGGCGATAAGCGCAAAAGCGAGGGCAGACTTCATCGCAGGAGGAGGAGGAGCACGGACCAGGCAACGGAGGGGCACCGGGCAGGCCTG
>KV426410.1:17641-35144 GCA_001632375.1 Exidia glandulosa HHB12029
TCGTCCAAGTTCTCTTCGCATTTCTTGTCGAGACGTTGCGTAAGGTCGTACGCTCGAAGTTTTGGGAGACCACTAGCTGTGAGCTCGCGTTTCTCCTTGCCTTGCTTCTTGTCTTTGGGCTGCTTGTTGGTACGTCCGCGTGTGGGTCGAGGAGTTTTGTCGTTGGAACGCGTAGAGCGGGCTACCGCAAGTCGTGCAGCGAGGGATTTGTGCGTCGCGGTTGTCGTTGAGACGGCGCGCGTAGAAGGGCCGGCGACGCAGCCTGACGCTGCATGGTAGGCGGGAGACGAGAGCAAGTGGCGGAGCATACGCGGTTCGGACCTCTAACTCCGCCTCTTGACTTTTTACCACAAGACAATGTCGACCACTATTGGATCCAGTGTACCAAATCAGGCCCTCTGCGCCCTTGAAACGCGCCTTCAACTGGAGTCTTCCCTTGGTTCTCTAACATGTCTGTCCCTCAGGGCTTCCCGAACGACGGCCGCGGGAGCTGCAAGAAATTTCGTACTTGATATAGTTGTGTTCTCACAGACCGTCAACTTGAAGAGTTGTGCACTATCGTGCGCTCGTCTAGATCACGATTGCACATGCACTGAAACCTGACTAGTCCTGACTACTCGCTGTCCTGGAATCATGTCGACGTTCCGACGGATGCTCTAAGCTAGACGCCGCCTTCACACCGGAGCCTCTGCTCCCACATCAAAGAGCTTGCAAACCCGCCGTTGTGGAGCAGTGGGCGTCATCCGGGTCTGCCAGGCTTGACTCATCCCGCACATCGCCCATCTGTCCTTGCTTCATCCCCCCATGTCAAGTCCCCCCACTTCAACTAGAGCAAAGAACTCGGCGGGGACGCCGGCTGGCGCTTCCATTGCGTTGAAGGAGGCTAAAGCTGATGTGCCGATTGTCCAGCAATTCGCTGCCCTCTTCCTCAGCTTCCTCAAGCTTGCGGATGTCTACATCACCGACTACGCCGACTTCCTCAGGGAATTTCGTGATCTCGACATCACGATCAGATAGACAGAGTCTCCTCGCTCGTCGGCGGCATTGGAGGTACCGCAAGCGTCAGGCTAGCGTCCTACAGGGATCAACCAGTGCGTCGATTGTTGGTTGAAATAGTACTACTCTGGACTCATGGATGTAGGTGGCTATCAAGATTGTCCCAGCAACCCACGCGAGCGAGAAATTTGTCAAGGTATGGCTTGAACTCATGGAAGCTCGCCGACCCTCAAATCGCCCCGTCAGCGTCTTGCTCGCGAAATTGCGGTCTGGCGAACTCTTTCCCACAAGAACATCTTGCCACTCTACGGACTCTACTATTATGCCGAGGAGCGCGTTCCAGCCATGGTATCGCCTTGGTGCGCAAACGGAAATATCGTGGAATACCTCGCTGCGCGATCGCATCTGCCAGCGGCCGACATGGCGCAACTTCAGCTACGTCTAGTGCGTCCTCCCTCCACGAAAAAGACGACAAGCTGAACTCCTGCAGCTGCTAGATACATTGGAGGGTCTAGCATGCTGTACGTAAAAGTTACCGTGGACTGAAAGCGTGCTGAGTGCACTTAGTGCATCATGAACGTATCGTGCATGGGGATTTGAAAGGGGTAGGTAACGTCCTTCCTTTAAGCTTTTTGACCGCTCGTACCCGTCTCACAATGGTCCATTGCAGGCCAATATCCTGGTGTTGAGCGATGGGACAGCTTGCGTTGCAGACTTTGGAGTCTCCACCGTTCTCTGCGATCAGCCTCATAGCGCATCTGCAGCGGGCACCTTTCGGTGGATGGCTCCTGAGTTGCTGGACGACGACAATTCGCTGCGTACGAGAGAAAGCGACATGTGGGCGTTGGATGCGTGATGGTGGAGGTAGGTTAATAACGCCCTGTTTGAACGACACGACACCATTAACGCATACTCCCTTGCTTATGAAGGTCATCAGCGGGAAACCGCCGTTCCATGCGATTAAGAAAGAGGCAGCAGTCATAATTGCACTCTTCGAAGGAGCCACGCCGCAAAGGCCACCGCAGGCATCTGAGATGATGTGGGAATGCTGTCGGGAGTGCTTCAAGCAGAACCCAGAGGACCGGATTACGGCGGATATTCTCCTGCTTCGCCTTCGTGCACTAGCCGAATTCGAAGTAACGGATGAAGGTTCCCCGGGAACTCTGTGAGTCTCCGATCTCCTGCGCTGGCGGAATACTCAACATCGCCTTCAGACCACCTCAGGAGCCGCAGAGAGAGCAGGCGCCAGCTATCTCGACCTCGTACGAGGGATATTCAGTATGATCTTCTGATTGCAGTGGAGGATCAAACGTGCAAGTCGCAGGTTACGTTATTTAACAACAGAGAGAGAGACACAAGTACATACATTAATTCGCATCCCATCACAACTCGCGATGACGCCTCTGTTCCTTCTGAACCGCCGCGTAACTATGAAGCGTAACGACCGAGCACCCAGGCGGCGTGAACGACCTGCACAGGCATCAGCGTACATCTCACCTCATCCCCACACTCGAACTCACGGATCGAGATTCGTAAACAGCCCATTCCGCCCCTCCGCATCCAAACACTGGAAAAACACGCCCTGATTACTCTGTCTCCCACTCCCGACACCAAGAGCCTTCGTCGCGCTCGGAGGAAGTTCGAATCGCAGTAGCGTCCCGAGCCACGACCATTCACCCGTCCTGATCCCTTCCGCTTTACGCGAGAATGCGATTTGGAGTGGGATTTGTAATGGAGATAGTGGGATTGGTTGCATCTCCGGGTCGTAATTGACGTGTCTGGCACAAGTGAGCAAGAGGGGAAGGAGGATGAAAGGGGCGTACGCGGGATGACCTCGAGTCCACTTCTCAGGACTGGTGTTGTTGACGACGTTTACATGTAGCAACGTCGTAGCGTTCACGAAGAGCATCAACTGCGAGCTCCCAGGCGCGATGTAGAACAGCGGCGGCGTCCCGCCGATATCCGCCTGCGTGACCATCGCCGTCCCGTCCAGACCTTAAGCGTGCGTTCGCGTCAGTTCTCTTCACTGTCAGCGAAGGAAGCGGGAAAGACGTACCAGCGGGTGAACTGGAACGTAGAATGAAGTTATCCATCGAGCCAGTGGCCTGAACGCGTATAACGTCCTGGCCGGGCACGAAGACGGCCGTATCGCGGAAACCGAGGTCCATCCCCGGGAACGCAGAGACCGAGGCGATAAGCGCAAAAGCGAGGGCAGACTTCATCGCAGGAGGAGGAGGAGCACGGACCAGGCAACGGAGGGGCACCGGGCAGGCCTGATGGACGCAGCGCTCATATATCCTGCGGCATACTCTACGTGTACAGTTTCACACGCTCACGCTGCATGTGACGCTCTCGAAGCAGTTCTGTGTGGGGTCAGTGGCAGAGCGACGGGGCGAGGATTCTCCTCGTCGTAGCGTGAAGGCGGAATCTCGGTGAAAGCCACGTGCCTTCTCCCGCGCCAACACAAAAACTCAAAAACATGACCGGGACGGGTGCACTCGACGTAAGTGTACGTGGAACTGGCAGTCCACGCTACGTGACGTTCGTCGTCGCCGTCATCAACGGAGAGCATCTTCGTTCTCCAGCAGCGACGCTCGCTCTCCAGCACCGTCGGCGTCATCGCCGCCAGCGGCTTGGGAGGTAAGTACGGGAGGCTCGCGTGCGCTGGTCGTCAACGAGGAGAGCGCCTTCTTCACCGTCATCGCGGCCAGCAGCTTCGCGAAGGTGGAGTGTGCGCTGGACAACGCCGAAGTACACGCTATAAGATACCTCGTGTTCACAAAGTAGCCAGCAAGGTCAACGACAGCGACTTGGCACGGACGTCTACCAAGTCCACATAGGGCGCACGTTTCGCAACGGGACGTCTTCTCTCGTGAAACCCGGCCCAACGATGCGCTTGAGTGCCTTCTTCCTCCGTTCTTCCTCGCGCTAGAGAAAGCAAGTCACCGTGAGTAATGAGGAAGACTATCCAGATATTGGAGACGGGGGACGGAAGAGAAGGCGAACCGCACCTCCTCTGGGGTCTTGCCCTCGCGCAAGCGCACATTCATCTTGCTGTACCTGTGCTCTTTGATACCCGTTTTCCCGCGCCCTTTAATGTCTAGACGTTTGAGCGTCAACGCCTTCGTTACCCAGGCCTCGGCTGTCGTGTAAAGCGATGAGCATGTTGAAGACGGACTCAAACGAGACAACAACAGACCGACGACGAGCTTGTTTCGCTGTAAACCTTTGACGCGCTGTGCGTCGTCGCGGGCTTCGACGAGGAGGTCCTTGACCCTGCGCGCGGCTCGCTTCTCCGAGAAAGTCATTTGCAGGATGGCGTAGTCGATAGGCTTGCCTCCAATCTGTTCCACACAACCAGTCAGCATTATTCAGTCACACTATAGCATCCAAAGCGCGCACCTGTCTGGCAAGTTTGTTTAACTTGCGCGGCGAGATCTTGAATCTGGGCGTCTGGTGGTCGTGGTAGTTGAACTGCTCCTTGCCCCAGCGCGTATCGACGTCTTGCGCTGGCTTCCTGACTTTGTCGAAGATGCTCTGCGGCTCTTCCTTCGCGGGCACAGGCACGCTCGATGCTGCGGGCGGCGGTGACGACGGGGCCTCGCGCGGTTTCTCGACGAGTGCGTTGTCCTTGATCGACGGGTTGGGGCGCGTCCAGCGAGTTAGTCGGTCGGTCAAGCCGGACCAGCTATACAGCCAAACTTGTAAGCACGCCGAGTAAGACTGGTTTTGAGGCCTCACCTGAACGCCGTACGGGCATGGGCGTGGAACGGCGGAACGGCGCGCGGTGGACGCCCCGCGCTCGCCGTGAAAGTGGGTAATATTCGCGCCGGTGCGCGTAGTTGCGCTACTGCAGTAAGGATTCAGTATTTATGGCTTGGATGTCGCGTGTGATGGTGCTGACCACAGCGCGAAGTTCGAGCGGCCATCGTGCACCGCGAAAGCAGAAAACCGGAATTCCCCTTTCAAGTCCGCCGTCACGCTCCTTGTCCTCAGACTCTCACCTCAACGTCGTTTCGCGTCACATTCCGCAATTTACACTTACCGTTCAGCTGTTCATCGTGTCAGGGACTTAGTACGCCGGCGAATGACCCTTTCTCATCGGCACGGGCGGAACATATTCGGTTTCGGACCAGACTGCTCTTATTTCGTAGTCATACAAAGCATGCAGAGGCGCGTGAAGGGCCTACTGCTAACTTCTCCACAGCTTATTCTCTCCCGCATGACGGTCATGTCCATCCTCGAAACCCGGGACGAGAAGGATCTCTCGAGTTTCCCGAGCGCATGCAGGCGACTGTCCCTTGTCGCGTCGAGTGTACGTAACGATCACGTTGGCTCGGCTCACCAGTATGGACTGCAATGTTCTGACATACTCGTAGCAGGCGATTTCGGTCACTTTGCCATCGGACGTCTTAACTCTCATCTTCGACTACCTATCCCTGTACGACATTGCGCTCTTGCGGCGAGTCAACTTCCTGTGGAACGATGCAGCAATTCACCATGCTCGTTATTGGCGCCGCATTGATGTCAACCTTCGTCGCGCGCACGGGTATAGCGAACTAACCGCTCGCGTTAAGGCGACAAGTACGCGCCCGTTTCGCCTTTCGGTGGATCTGGATCATTGCCCTGCACACACGATTCACACAGTCCTCCGCCTCATCGCCGCAAACATGTCGTCATTACTGGGTCTCAGTGTCGCGATTCGCCAAAGTTACAGTTCGATTCTGCTCGCCGCATTAGATCGTCCTGCCCCACTCCTGGCAGAGCTTGATATCGACTTCCCCGCCGATCACGAGGCTCCTGCTATTCCTCTCGACTTCCTCGGCGGCCATTCCCTCAATCTCGTCCGGGTGGCTCTGAAGAACGTTTCTTTGCCCCGTCTACCGTTGTCGATATTCCTGAACGTCAAACGCTTGGCACTTGTACTGACGCAAGAGGCCAAGTACGAGTTGGACATTAACCACATCGCGACGCTCTGCCCTCGTCTAGCCTGTCTAACGTTAGAAGGCGAGATGTGCCTCGAAGGCGACATCCCGCTATCGCTTCGCGAACTCGATCTACTGTCCGACTCGTCCGCGGAGTATCTGGCGCACCTGCACCCGAATTGCACCTCGCGTCTCCAGATGATCGCGATTCAACGCCCTAGAGGTCATAGTACAGCTATCGTCAACGCTCTGCATCAGCATCTCGTCGTAGACTCGGAAGGAAGCGCTCTCAACATCTCACTCAGGTACACAATCTGGGATGCGCCGCAGAGCCTGAAGCACGAGGGTACTACGTATATGGCAGACCTAGTCGACCTGTCCGGGACCGGTCGTACTCGACGCGCTGTCGACTCGATTGATCTGCCGGTGGACAGCTTCATAAGTCGCCTTGCGCTGCCGGTGGCGTGGACTGCGGGCATCGAGCGTAATATAGTCGACTTGACAATCTCGTACAAACTCTTGACGACGGAACGAATCGTCGCCAATGATCTTCGCCAATGCATGCTGAACGTGCGAACCGTCAGACTCGACCTCGGCCTCAGTGGATCTACTCAGGCTGCACTGGATAAACCCGCTCTGTCATTATTGGATTGTCCCAGCGCGCAGCAGCTTATGGTCGGGGCGACGCTGCCAGTGGATTATTCGGGCTCGCCTATTGCCGTTAATGGCCGAGAGCTCAGCGCGTTTATCGTTGGCTGGTGGAAGGAAATTCCGTTGCAGTGCGAGTTATCGGTGCACGAGAGCGTGACGTTGTCGACGAAGAAGGCTCCCAATCGTTTGCTCGACTTTGTGCAACTCGATCACGTATGCGCCGCTTAACCCGTTTATATCGATATTGGCATACAGCACATGCTTCCCTATAGTGAATGCTAATCGTGTATGGCTGAAGACCGATACGTATCAGGTGTTTGTAGCCTCCGCTTTGTTCTGCTGTGGGCGTTGTGACGCGGGCCGGCTTAGACTCCTTCGCAGACCATTACGGATAAAGGCAGTCGTTCATCTACAGTAATAATGGGGCCGGCTTGTCATACAACAACGCCTTGACGGACAGCCGGTAACGTTCAACCACCATCAGCTTAGCACTGCAGATGTGCATGCCACGCTTATAAAACCTCAGGAACATCACTGGGAAGGGGGGGGGGTTGGATCAGAGAATGGTACTGCACAGACAACTACTAATATTACTCTATTAACATTTATGGCCAACACACCTGAAGAGAGTGCACATGTGTCAAGAAGTTTCCCACCATTCCTCTGCGTCCCTGTCTGAAATTGTCCAGCGTCCCAGGGGTTCGGCTGTACTCGAGGTCACGGTTGACCAAACCGGCTTAGGCTGAGCCTCGCTGACGCTTCCCCTGAAGATTGTGCAGGCATACTGCGGGCCGACGTCCCCGGGAACTTCGAGAATTGACAGCAAGTCGAGGGCAACAGCCTCAGAGAAGTGCAGAACATAATCCTCATATATCCTCACGGGTGTGGTGCGATGAACGTAATCGATCGCCACTAGGCAGTGACAGTGTGAGCTATAGCATGTATGCATTTATAGTACGCACACCGTAGTCCGTACGGGAATTCTACGCCGCTCTGCGTGCATGTACCGCGGGAGAGCCAGCATGAAACGTAGCCATCCACCCAGTCCGAACCTTCTCCGCGAACGTTAGACGGATTGATATACGGAGTAGGCCGCTCGACTTCCAGTCCTCCTGGTAGCGTGATCAACGGGAGGATGCGTGTACCTATATCCTCGATGTGGTCCGCCGCTTGAGACCGTACAGTAGCCGGTATGTAGCCGAAGTCCACGATGGCAGGTCTGTCATATTTGCAGTGATCGATGACGAGGTCTTCATCTCGCAGTCTCGCCCAGATACTGTCCAGCACTCTTGGTCGGTTATCTATGGCGGCAAACCACATCTTCAGTCGTCCCCAGTGGCAATAGTCCACACGCCCGAACTCGGCGGCAGTCGCCGGCGCCGGAAATAAGCTGCGATCATACTATGACACAGTGAGACTAATGCGATGTAAGTGACTGTGCCCGTACTTTATTCAAAACATCTAGCACATGGCAAGAACGTGCGAGATCTGCTCCTTTTCTGGGAACAACGTCGTCGAATGTGCCAATAGACGGCATGCCGCGGTCGTCAACAACGATAGAGTCAAATGAATCAGGATCCCAGCCGAGACCCTGGCGTTCAAGATAACCCGAGGCAGCCTGGTAGTCATTAGTGTAAGGGAAATCGACTCTTGTTAATACGAGCATTTACCAAGACATACTGCCGCTACGCGGTGCCACCAATGTTAAAATCAGTTCGATTCCTCGTTTCCGTGAACAAGGCAGAGACGTACAATACGATGGAATTCACCATACCGTATGGCAGGGTCGTCCCAGTTACTTGTTCGGAACTGTGATACGGGATAAACACCTAAACCAGTTGCGACGGTCAGTTTCTCCGACGGCAAAAGCCAGACTATGATACATACCAGACCGAAAAACAGTGAACCGTACTACACCGTTTTCAACCGCTCGACCGTAAAGCTGGGGGAGATTCGGATGCGAGATATCAAAATCCCTATCCAACATCAGAGCGCACGGCATCTGGAGGTACTGCACACTCACGATGTAACCGAGAGTACTTGTTCACGGGTAGCATCATGCCACTTGTAGCCACCATCATTCTCCGTTCGCGGTTTGACGTACTTGACGACCATGAGGTCCGAGACGCCGTCCACTCGAGCTTTCACATATGTTACTGTGCTGTGTTCGGTTTCACGCTGCATGATCACGTCGAGCTTGCGGATATCACATTCGCGGACCCTGCGAAACTGTGCTTCTTCAGCCCTTCTACGCGGCTCGACCAGATATGCCATATGGGACGCACCTGTCCGTCATACAACGAGCTTTCCTCGATGTACAGTCTCATATCAATCGCTGCAGCAAGCTGAGATATAATATGTTCAATTAAATCCGCATGTCTACGCAGTAATGTTCACCCACCGAGAACGAAGCGACTTCGCTATCGAGATCTTGTGAAAGTTCCTCCATCTTCGTGGGAAGCACGAAAAGGCTCCGATAGACGCTCGTCGCCGGGTTGCGCTTCTTGACTTGCTCGGCCATAAATTCCTCGACCTTAGTGAAAGCCCTACAGCCAAATGTAAGACGGTGCACGCGAAAAGGTCGAGACGTACCCTTTCAAATTTACAAGCCGCTCAAGTAGATTCGCACTGGGCGTGCGTCCGGATACAACTTCGTCCACGCGCTGAGCAAGAATTGAAGCCTTTCTAGCCAACGCGCGCATCGCCTCTTTATTCTTCTGAGCTTGCTAGAACCCATAGTCGTAAGTCCGTGAGCATACTAGCTCTCAATTACGACGCAACGAACCTTCGCAAGGTCGGCGATGTGAACAGCAACGCCCAGGATCTGGCCAACGATCGGTACGTTAGCCGTCGCATCCCTGGCGATCTTCAGAGCGATTGAGGTGCCAGAGACAGCGGGTGACATCCACGAGGAAGAGCTCATTGGAGACGACACAGCGGAATGCATCGTGGAAGTCGTCGATAAGAGGAATGGGCGCTGAGGGGGGCCGGGCAAGGAGCGGTCAGATAACGAGGCAAGCTGTAAACCCGGAAGACGCCCGTGAGAGTCGGATGCAAAGGCGTAAAGTGCACTGCATGCAGCGTGGTTCTCGCGTCGGCCGTCTCAACAGCAGCCGGACTCGAGCTTCGCATAGCAATTGGCGCGAGAACTATCCACGGATTTGAGGAACTGTAGCAATGGGCGAGATGGAACGACAGGAATTACTCATACGCTCGCCTAAGGAGCGATTGCCACTGTGCAGCCTGATGTAGAGAACTTCCAGACCCGTAGAGGAGTCTGTCACAGTTCGAGCACATCGAGCCGAGTTCAGGGAGAGTGAAAATGATAGAAGCTGACGAATAGGCCCATTTAAGGGGAATGAGATGAGGAAAACGTTACGGCGTGCGTCTGTCGCGACAGGGTCGAAGAGGCGGCCTGCTGCACTGGGCATGAACTCCTCATGATGGACATTCTCCCGCGTCTCTGTCTCAACCACGGGGCATCCGTAACTTACGTGGAGCTGTGATTCCTATCTCAATCCGAACTGACGCGCGCTTGTTCATGATCGTCGATGATCGGCCAGCTTGATTCAGACTGTGGACAAGTTAGTCGTATATAACGCTTGAACGTAACGCCCTCTCGCTCTCAACTTTCAGCCTCGCCCGTCACTCTCCATGGCAGCCGAAAAGACGACAACCGAATCGTTACAGGCAGACTGCTCGCAGACGCGCGGGCGTTGCTGCTGCTGCCAGCGGTCCTACATACCGCCGAGTTGCACGGACATAACGCACACACATCCGATTCATTCCCCATCTCCCCAAACCAACACCCTCCCACCTTATACAAAGCGTGCTCTGGCCGAACCGCTTGCAACCGCTCTCATCCCGCCACCTGCGGACGCGGATATTCCGCCTTCCGACAGGTGGGCTTATGATCGCTGTCGCCACAACTTTGCGCTGTACGGTATGCCATATGATGCATTGTGTACGTCTGCCCGTTACCAAGTGTGAAACTGAGACGCTAACCTCCGCGCTTAGTGAATGTTTATCTCTGGAACCCAAGCGTCGTCGAACTCGGCGCAGTCGGCTACGTCGATCGAAACACCGGCGCTTTCGTCACACTCTTCCTCGCCCACCGACCTGAGACGTTCCCCCAAGCGCTGATCTCGCGCGGGGCGTCATATCTCTGTGGCGGATCGTCGAGGAATGGTGAACTGCCATCTCTTTCGGAGCGTCCGCCGCTCGCAAAGCCCCTTCCTACCGCATCCGGGATTTTCGGGCTCCCCATGAGTCGGAAGAAGGGGTATACTTGGCCATTTTCTCGGCAAATGAGAGACGAGAAGAAAGGATTTGTATGCACCGTGATGCACACCTCGATCCACACCAAGCTCGACAACCAGACTGTCGCGTCCGCCACGGCGTGGCTCCTCACCCATACAGACGCGATAAGGGAGGTATACGGACTCGACGATCAGTCGACACATAAGAAGGAGCTCATGATAGGTATGCATCTCCCCCCATCAATCGCCCTAAATACTAATACTCATCGCTTTAGTGACGCGCCGCCTGCAAGTGAACAAATGGGCGATGGTTTGCAAAGACGCTTACGACGTCGATGACAGTAAGGTCCGCTTTTTGGTCGATGATTCCCCTCGTCCTGGGCAGGAATGGGGCAGCTTTTGCCGGCGATACACGGATAAAATGCCGTACCCAGGCGTGAGCCGTATTTCACGGCGACCGCTTCACAAACAACCTGAGGCGAAGTGGGATACTCTTCTCTTGTCCGGTGTCACATGTTCCCGGAACTAATGAGATACATACCATAGCAATCAAATAGCAATGAATCTCGTTTCTTATAAGAAGCGGCTTCAAGTTCTAACATCTACGTCAGCAAGGATGTGAGATCAGTTAAAACACATGAGACGATATCTCCAACGGGCCCGGGTTCGGATTGCATAAGCAAGTAAGTAGTAGTATGGGCGTTGTACGCTTAGGGTCTCGGGGTAGTTTGAAGTTTCTGAGTTTGTCCGGTAAAATCCGCATCTCCTCTTAACGCCGCTCGCGATGAACGTATTTTCTGGCCTGTTCGGGCTGCTAGAGGCCAGCGTACTCTTCGTCAACGCCGTCGCGATCCTGTCAGAAGAGCGTTTCCTTGCACCAAGTAAGCCCCGTTCTCTTTACACGCGTGCGCCACGTCGGCGCGCAGGCATTGCGACTCTACTGGCAGCACATGTTCAGACGCGGTCTCGCTCGGGCCGGATCGACGTGCTCGCTCGCATCGCGCACGACCACTTGTTGCGGGGTGCACATCCAAATTCTGGCTTGCTCGTGACTGACGCTCTTGCAGTTGGCTGGTCGTCCGCGCAGGCACAGGCGCAAGCGCAAGCACAATTCCAACAACCTTCCTACCAACAACCATACGCAGACCCTGCCTCGGGCTTCGGCGTGCCAGGCGGCGGGCAAGACGTGAGCGTCAAAGTCAAGCTCATCTCGCTCATTGGCGCCGTGCGCACGCTCATGCGAAGTACGTGTCCAGCACCTGACGCCGTATGAGGTACTCATGAAGGACCCGCTGTAGTACCACTCATCGGCCTGAATCTCATATTCATCCTATTCGAGCTCGTGTGGGGACAGTAACCACGCTCCCGGCTTGCGTACATACTTCCAGTGTCGACACATTTTCATACATTCAACGAATCAGGCTAGACGTGTATAATACACTCTCGACGACTTTGCAAAGCACGAGGGATGGGAGAAAAAGGGGGTGCGCGTCATTGGTCATTCTTATCTTCGTCTTCAACATCAAGTTCGTTCAACGCGGCGTATTCGTCTTCTATCTGGCGCACGAAGTCTTCGACCTCGGACCCGTCCTGCGCGCAGCAGTAGTGTCAGTGTTCGCGGACCCAGGAGAAGGGGAGTCGGCGTACCTCGCAGTCGCGCCACTTGTTATCGTCGCGCACGCACACCTTGCGCCCGTTCAGCACGACGGTGCAGCTATTCACGATCTCCAGCGACTTCGTCGCCTGCACACTCTCCAACAACAGCTGTTTGCCCTCGCCGTTCGTCTTGCAGTCGTCGAGTAACGCCCAGTCGATACCGGCCTTAGTCGCACAGACCTGCGCAACAATACGTTCGCCAACGTGGTCCTTGCCAGCAGCGTTCATGCAGAGCGTAAAGTCCCACCAACGCGGACGCCAAGCGAGGTCGATTTCATCGGGACGAGGAGGCTCGACGGAGATGGCGCAGAGTTCGAGTACGTTGCCGAGGCATTCGCCCGCGCCGTGTTTGCATGTGACGCCCCAGTCTGGTTCGCATGCGTTCGGTCTGAGCGAGAGAGTGAGAAATGAGAGAAGTGAAGTTGAGCGGTACGTACTGTCCGATAAAGGTGAGCCCGACGTCGACGATATCGCCCACCTCGCTGAGAACGTCGTCGATAACGGCTTCGCAGAAGATAGCGTCCGGACAGCGCGACATGACGCCCAGCGTGAGCGGCACGCGCACTTCCTCGTTCACGCATTCCACCTCCTCCACTTCCTCGACGTCCGCGAGCGCTGCGTATCTGAGACTGTTCGTGTCGATTCCGAGGTTAACGTTGGAAGGCAGAACGAAAGGCCGTTGCAGTAATTGTTGTTGCGCGACGACGACGAGCGCGAGCGCGCCGAGGACGGCCAGTCGTCGAGCGGCCATGGTAGCTGACAGAGGGGCGGCAAGGGGAGCCGGATGACGAGCCGGCGGGAGTTTATGGCGACAGCCCCGCGTTCCCGAGATGGGTCCGGCTGATCGGCGCATGCAACGAGACCGGGGAGAACGACGACGGACGCGGCTCTACTCCTCACGCAGTACATTCATGACGTATGGAGACAACGCGGCGTTGCGACAGTCTGCTACCTCGACATTAAGCAGGCTTTCCCTACCGTGTGCCACGCTCGCCTCATACACAACCTCCGCAAACGGCGCGTCCCAACCGAGCTCGTGCGGTTCGTCGCCAGCTTCCTGCGCGACCGCAAGACGAAGCTCAGACTCGGCGATGTGGAGTCTGACTGGATCGACGCTGACTTTGGTATCCCACAAGGGTCGCCACTCTCGCCGGTCTTGTACCTGTTCTACTCAGCGGATCTGCTCGAGATTGTGGAGCCTACGGCACGGAACATCTTCGCGCGGCAACTGGTGACGGGATTCGTGGACGATACAGCTATTGTGGTCGCGTCAAAGCAGGGTGCAGCGCGTAACATCGAGATCTTGCGCCCGCTTATCCTGAAGGCGTTCGGGTGGTCCGACACGCATGCCTGCAAGTTCGACGTGGCGAAGTTTCATATCGTGCACCATACGAGGAACAAGAAACGGCGTGTCGATGCGAAACTCGTCATAGGGCAGACTACCATACACCCGGAACCGCACGCACGTTACCTCGGCATCATCATGGATGCAGAGCTTCGCTGGAGAGCGCATGTGGACGGAGTAGTCGCGAAGGCGACGGCGGCGGCTCTGGCGGTCGGACGACTGGCGAGCGGACGGTTCGGGCTACCCTACAAGTATATCCGCAACCTCTACACGTCGGTGGTGATTCCCAAGATGGAATACGGGCTCGTCCTCTGGTATACGCCGGTGCAACAGGTCGAGGGCAGTGCACGACGTCGCGGCTCCGTCGGCTTCGCGAATCGGCTGGCGCGGGTACAGCGTATCGCAGCGCGACTCATCACGGGAGCCTTTAAGACAACGGCGACAGATGCTCTGGAGTACCACGCGGATTTGCTGCCCATGGACCTCCGCATGAATCAAGCCGCGTTCAACTCCGCGCTGCGCCTTGCTTCTCTCCCTGACCATCACCCGCTGTTCAAGCCGGTGCGCGCGTGCATGGCGCGCAACCCCAGATTCTTCAAGTCGCCGCTACACAAGCTATTTCTCGCGTTCGACGATCTTATCAATATCGAGACGGTCGACTGCACGCCGCCACCGACAACTTGGACGCCCGCGCTAGAGGTCTGCGTCGCAGCATCACGCGAGGAGGGCATCGAGAGGGTCCGCGAGCTCGAAGACAGCGGGGTGCTGTGCGTGTACTCGGACGGGTCGGGCGAAGGTGAGTGGGCTGGAGCCGCCGCTGTGGCAGCACACCCTCTGGGCGGCATGGTGACACAGCGCGCGCGGCTCGGTCCACTCTCCGAGCCCCACCGTATTCGAGGCCGAGCTCGTGGGCGTTCTCCTCGCCCTCCGTATTGTGGACTCCATCCCGTCCGCGCGCGACGTGGCCATCTGTCTTGATAACCAGTCGGCTATCACGCGCGCTCACCGTCCGAAACCGAAACCCGGGCAACTCATTACCAGCGCGATCCAGGACGAGGTCGAGCGTCTGCGCACGCAGCGTCCAGAGCTCAGGTTGCGCCTCGTCTGGGTACCGGGGCATGAAGGTGTCGATGGGAACGAGCTCGCCGACGCGCATGCGAAGATGGCGTCAGCCGGCGAGGACACGGGTGATGCCAGGATCGACGACGAGCTCCTTCCCGACAGCATCGCGGCGCGGCGCGCAGCCTCCAAGAAAGCCGCGCGCGCGTCCTGGCAGTCGCGCTGGGCGTCATCCGTGCGAGGGGTGCGCTATGCGAGGTTCGATGCGACACCGCCGTCCGCGCGCGTCCGTCGCATGTTCCACGGCCTGAAGCGCGCCGATGCGGCAGTCCTTACGCAACTGCGTACGGGGCACGTCGCCCTGAACGCGTACCTCCATAGGATTCAAGCCATCGACTCGCCGAACTGTACGTGCTGTGGAGAACCCGAGACGGTCGACCATTTCCTCCTCCGATGCCCTCGCTTCCGTGCCCAACGCCAAACGCTGCGCAGTCAGCTCCGAGGTCAGTTGCTTTCCACTAGGACTTTGCTGGGCTCGCGCAGGAACCAGAGCGCTCTAATGGCATTTATTCAATCATCAGGACGCCTCGCTCGCGAGTCTGTGCAGTCGACACAGACTTGATTTTCTTTTCTTTTCACACTCCCATACGCCGTTCCTCTTCTTTCTTTCCGGCTTTGGGCTTGACATTTCTTCTCCCTCCTCCCGCATTACCATCACGTCATCATAATCCGAACTCGCATACCTCTCAGAATCGCAACCCGCCTCTCGCGCGCGCATAACATTATTCTTACACTCAAGACTCAATCATCCATCACGTAGCCGTATCCACCCACCCATTGTATCGATACTCATCACGACCGGTCCCCCTCGCCCGTTTCCCGCTACCCAAGTAGGACTACGTGCGTGCGTCATGACGGTCAAGGAAGCTGCATAGGATAGTTTGTTCCTCCATAGCTGCCTCAAAATATGACTTCATCATCATCATGCCAGTGCAAAGACAGGCACGAGTTACAGGTGGGAAAACTGGCGCGTTGGTCAGAGCGCGATGTGCAATGTTGACACATAACCACTCGATACGACGTCTTCTTTGGGTACTAGTACTATGTACCTAGTATGTAGACAAAGTGCACGGTGGGAAACGTAACAAAGAAAGGGTAAAATAATGCTCGTTTACACCGACACCCGGTCGACAACTCTCACTACTGGCACACAGCCGAGTACTGGGCCTGTGTGTTGCTGGAAGAGGAGGTCGTGAAATCGATATACGTCGCGCGTTGCTCCTCGTCGGGGATCACAACATCCTAGAAGCAGTCAAGGAGTGTGACAAGTGCAGTACTAGCGAATGCGCCGGTCTCACCATGTTGATTGCCCACCTAAAAGACGTTGTAAGGAATTTGACTTAAACGATTGTCGCGTTACTCACTTGTAGTGACCCTGCTTCTTCTTGCCGTAGTAGATCCAACTGAGAAATCGAAGACGACGTTAGTAAGCGTGCTCTCCACCACGTCGCAAACCAAACTCACGCCCAGCCGTTCGCGACCATACGCTGAGAGCCGTGCCCATTAGCATTGCAGGTCTGGACGTCGAATGTCAAGCTGCAAGTCTTGCCCGCATCCGACTGCACAGTGAGCGTCTGCGTCTGGGTGTCGGAGGTCGTAAAGGTGTTGGCGGTCGACAGCTCGTTGGTGAAGGTTACCTATCCATCGTCCGAGTCTGAGTCAGACGGTTGTGCAAAGTCTGGTACTAAACGGTGCCACGTACCGTGCTAGTGACAGTGGAAGTAACGTCCACGATTTCGGGGAAAGACACTGTGGCCGCGACCGACACGCCAACGGCGATCGAGGAAGCCTCTGAACGGTGGGTAGTGTCACTATTCTGTAACATCACGATGAAGCAGGGAGGAAGAGACGCACTCGTGACCGTGACCGTAGTAGTAGTCGTGGTACCTTGCGTCGCGGATAAGGCCACAGTACCGTCTGCGCCCACGATCGATCCGCCGCTCGTCTGACTCTGCGTGTTGCAAGTAGGTCTGCGGAAGGAGAAGTCAATCGAAAATGCACGTCATGTACAGGACATTGATAGTGACTTACTCGCCGTCGAACGTCACCTGTGAATGATATTATGTAGGGTCAGCACGCGGAATCAGGAGAAGTGACGATGAAGAAGCACAACAGACCTGAGCGATGTCGCCTGACACGCACAACTGTGCACCACGATCAGGGTAGTCCGAAGGGTTCGCATCGACCGTGTCCCAATTGTCGCCCCAGTTCTGCATCAAGATTCCGCGTGAGCGAGACTGACCTCTCATCAATAGCGATAATGGAAACGCACGTCTTTCGCGTAATCGCTGAGCATGTTCCAGCCAGGCACTGTGTCGGAGGTCACGTGAGTCTACGAAGCGGCGCCGCGGCATGTGCTCACGGCGCTGGACGTCGTCGCCGCTAATGTTGGCACACGTCCCAGGATCGCGCTTGTCGAGTGCTGGGCCACCAGCTGAGGCAGGGAGTTCGCCGAGGATGTGGCCAGCAAGGTCGTACGCGATGAGAACATCGCGCTCCGTGTCATGCGCAAGGTGAGCCGCATTCGCAGGAATAGCGCTGAGCTGGGGAAT
>KV426411.1:0-39880 GCA_001632375.1 Exidia glandulosa HHB12029
TGTTACGGCACAAGAGCTCCCGCCCTGCACCGTATAGGGTTTATTCGTCACTTCCCCTCCGCCACCACCGCCAGGCCACGCACGGAGGGCGATCACATGCAAAGATCGCACGAGATGTCGAGAAGCCGAGATCGCCGGCCGGACGCGCGTCCCTGCTGCTTACGCCGTGGAGTTGAGTCATGCCGGCGAACGCGCGTGCGATCTCTGCCGGTTCGCACGGAGATCGCCTTGGGGTATATAGGGCACTGGTTCTTGTCACCCTTGTACTCTAGATTTGAGCTGGTCTATACTACCGTCTCGTACATCTCGCCCTTTTTCCTCTTGTCTCGAGCACACCTTACGGCGACACCTGCGGCGTCGTGACACTCTCCGGACGACGCCGATACCGTACAGGCTACGGCGCCTGGGGTTGGCTCGTCCGACCCTCACGTGGAAGCGAGGAAGGATCCTACCAGCGTCCAGCCGGGTTCCGCTGACGCTGCCGAGTTGGATCCTCCTTCCACGGCGGAAGCGCCAGATCCGACCGTCTACCCGTCCGCCGACCTGGAGAAGATATTGGATTTGTCGCCTGATCTACCCCAGGACGTGCGGGAGAAGGCGGTCGAGCTGCTGAAGAAACACGTCCTCGCTTTCGGGTTTGACGGCCGGCTCGGACACTTGCAAACCAACGCTAAGATACGCACGAAGCCAGACGTCGAGCCAATAGCGCTGCCCATGCACGGCGCTTCTCCCGAGAAGCGAGAGGTCATCGAGGAACAACTGCGCAAGTGGTTCGAATTGGGCGTCATCGACGATTCCAGTAGCCCGTGGGCGGCGCCAGTCGTCATAGTCTATCGCAACGGCAAGCCGCGCTTCTGCGTGGACTATCGCAAGCTGAACGCGGCTACGATTGCGGACGAATTTCCGATACCTAGGCAGTCTGATATCCTCTCCGCGCTCTCAGGATCACAAGTACTTTCGTCGCTCGACGCGCTCGCGGGATTCAACCAGATGGAGATCGCGCCCGAGGACGTCGAGAAAACCGCCTTCCGTACGCACAAGGGTCTCTTTCACTTCCTTCGGATGCCGTTCGGATTGCGAAACGGGCCAGCTATTTTCCAACGCGTCATGCAGAGCATACTGGCGCCGTTTCTCTGGCTGTTCTGTCTCGTGTACATCGACGACATCGTGGTATACTCGGCCACGTACGGCGAGCACTTGGAGCATCTCGACCGAGTACTAGGAGCGATCGAAAAGGCAGGACTGACGCTGTCGCCGACGAAATGCCACTTCTTCTACTCGTCCATCCTCCTACTCGGTCACAAGGTTTCGCGGCTCGGTCTCTCGACGCACGACGAGAAGGTACAGGCGATAGCGGATCTCGAGCCACCAACGAAGGTTGGGCCGCTGCATACATTCCTCGGCATGCTGGTGTACTTTCAGGCTTTCATTCCCTACTACTCCTTCATCGTTGCTCCGCTGTTCAAGCTGCTACGCAAGGACGTGAAGTGGCATTGGGGCGAAGAGGAACAAGCTGCCTGGGAGAAAGCGAAGGCAGCCCTGCAGAACGCTCCCGTCCTAGGGCACCCAATTCGGAAACGTCCGTACAGGCTGTATACAGACGCTTCGGACGAAGCACTGGGCGCATGCCTCCAGCAGATCCAGGACATCCGGATCGGCGACCTAGTCGGCGCGCCAGTATACGACCGTTTGCGTCGCGCGTATGACGCAGGCGAACCTATCCCGCAACTCTGCACGAAGCTTTCATCTAAAGTGCAGGACGTCCCGGACGTCGGCGTTTGGGCAGAGTCTTTCGACGACACAGTAGTGCACGTGGAACGCGTGATAGCGTACTGGAGTCGGACGTTCAAGAACGCCGAGCTTAACTACTCGGCGACGGAGAGGGAAGGGCTCGCTGCTAAGGAAGCGCTCATCAAGTTCCAGCCATTCGTGGAAGGTGAGGAGATCATCCTGATTACCGACCACGCGGCGCTGCAATGGGCGCGTACTTGGGAGAATGCTAACCGGCGCTTGGCCGCCTGGGGGGCTGTATTCTCGGCTTTCTCGGGATTGGAAATCGTTCACCGCGCTGGCAGAATGCACTCGAACGTGGATCCTCTTTCCAGACTTCCCCGCAATCCGCCTGACTTCATAGCGCCGGCGAAGGACACCACGCCCGCTATACGAACGGATGTCAGCGAGGCGGAATTTCGCGAAAGAGTAGCTTCTAACGCGCCCGCGGAGAAGATGGCTGTCTTCCTGTCGCTGCACGACGTCGTCAAGGATTCGCTCGAAGCTCAAGCTTTCGTCATGACTCGCAGGCAGAAACGGATGGCAGAGCGTCAAGCCAAGCAGGCGAAGTCAAGAGACGAGCTCGGGTTCGACCAGGAGCTGGAGCAAGTCGGTGAAGAGGTCAGCGCGAACGAGGTTCCAACCGTCGAACTATCCTCTACGCCAGCTACGCGCCGCCCGGACGAACCGGCAGCGAAGCTCAGCTACGAGGAAAAGCTCAAGTGGAAAGCGGCCAACCCGCCTCCTACGCTCTTAGTCGGCATGAGCCCAGCTCTGCGAAAGAGGTACTCGAAGGGCTACGACTCGGACCCCGCGTTTAAGGGCAAAGGATTCGATTCGGACGAGCGCTCGTGGTACGCTGGCACTAGGTTCTATCGCGGAAAGGATGGGTTACTCTTCTTTCGCGACGCGGATTTTATGCCTCGCCTATGCGTACCCCGGGGCGAACAGGCCGCTCTACTGCGACAGGTTCACGAGTCGCCCTTCGAGATGGCGCACGCTGGTGCAGAGAAGATGTACCAGCGGCTGTCCAAGCAGTTCTTTTGGCCTAAGATGCTGCGCGACGTCGAGCTGTTCTGCAAAACGTGCGACGTATGTCAGAAGGACAAGTACGAGAACGACACGAGGCACGGGTTCCTTCAGCCTCACAGTATCCCGGAACTTCCTTACCAGCGAGTCTCATTGGATCTCGTGGTCGGCTTGCCGTGGTCGGGATCGTTCAACGCTATTCTGGTCATAGTCGACTTGCTCTCCAAGCACGCCCAGTTCATACCTACGGATTCCGGGTTGGACACTGAAGGGTTTGCTCGCCTGTTCGTGATGCACGTCGTCAGCCGCTTTGGCCTCCCATTCGAGTTCATCGCAGATCGAGACGGGCGATGGTTATCGCTATTCTTTCAAGCTGTCACGCAGCAGATGGGCATTCACATGCTGCTGTCTTCGTCTCACCACCCTCAGCACGATGGCCAAACCGAGCGCACGAATCGCACGCTCGAGACGATGCTCCGCCATTACGTTGAGGGTAACCCGGAATCGTGGGACCAGTGGCTGCCGTCGATGGAGTTCGCGTACAACTCTACGCCTCACGCGTCGACGGGTAAAGCGCCGTACTTCCTTCTGTACGGATTTCAGCCACGCAGCCCCACGTCGATACTCAACGAGGAGAGCGCCGAGGGTATCCCGCGCTACATCACGGCCGACAAGAACGCCGACTCGTTCCTCGTCGCCCTTCACAACCACCGCGAAGCCGCTAGGGACGCCATAGCTGTCGCACAGCATCGCATGGCTCAAGCGTATAATGTGGGAAGGCACGAGTTCGTACTGGAGCCCGATGATTTGGTGCTGATCAAGCCTCACTCTCTCGAGCTCGTGGAGTCGAAAGGCGAGGGTGTCAAGCTGGTTCAACGCGCGTTCGGTCCTTTTCCCGTACAGGAACGCGTAGGCGACGCGACTTATCGCATCGAGCTCCCTCCGGCCTTCCCTATGTCAAACGTCATCCACGCGAAGCACCTCAAGAAGTATGCGTTGTCGCCAAAACGATTCGGGAAGCGAGCGACCTTTCCCGTACCCCGCTGGGACAGCCCCAACGAGGAGTCTTATCCTGTCGAGAAGATTGTCGCCCATCGTCGCAACCGCTCTAAACGGCAGCTCGAGTACCTCGTCCGATGGGAAGGCTACGGCGCCGAACACGACTCGTGGTTGACGGCCTTCCAGCTTCGGGATGCCCCGGCGCGCCTGCTGGATTACCGCAGGGCGCACGACTTGTGACCGCCGGACACCGCGGTCGCCATTCCTATTTATTCTTCTTTCAATTTTTATCTTTCGACCCCTTCTTGCTTCAGCCTATATACGCCATCCAACGTACGCGCGCACGCAGTGCTCCTTCACCGTGCGAACGCGTTCGTCATCCGCATCAGCAAATTCAAAATCCGCCGTCCATCCTCTTCCTCGAACGATGGCCTGGCTTGCGCGCGCGCCGCGCGCGACCCCGCTGATCCTTCTGCTCCTCTTCCTGCTACTCACAACAACCACGGCGGCCACTGACGATGCGCCGGAACCCGACGATGGCCCCGATCGCAACGAGGACGCGCCTCCCAGGCCCATGACCCCTCCAGGTCCTGAGCCCGCTCACGCTCGTCGTCAAGTCCGCGAGCATCAGGTCGACGCCGACGACGGTCTACACCAACAGCAGTCGTGGATGCTGTCCGAGTACGCGCCTTTCGCAATCTTCCCCGACGTCGCGCGCTTTTACGTTCGTCGCTGGACATCCGCGACGACGTCCTGGATCTCGCCTAACTGCCCCGCGAGCTCCCTTCCTAGCCCTCCCTCGCGCATCGGTCCCAGCGCTTGCGCTTGCCCAGGATCATCCGGGGAGCCGGAGAGCGTGTACGGGCAAATGGAAATCGAGCACCTTTGGACGTGGTGCGCGGATTGGAGGGACCTCGTGGGGCGCGAGACTGGCTTCCAGCGCCTCTTCATCCCCGACATCTGGAACGGTCAAGGTCCATGCCCGCGCTTCACACAGACGAGCGTGCTGCACCGCATGCCGAACCAGGTCGTTCAGGCGGGGAATTGGTTTCGCATCGACCCAAGACCGCGAGCCATGATGGAAGACCAAGAAGACATCGATAACACGCTCATCCCCAGCCTCTTTCGAGGGAACCAGGCCAACCGGTTGCCCGAGCTCGATCGCGCAGTATTCCAAGGGGCACCCTCGCTGCAACTCTTGACGGAGGCGTGGGCGTCCTGGGTCCAGAGCGTGCTCGAACGTCGCGGATACATAGTCATGGAACTCGTTTGGAACCTCGCGCACAGTTGGCTTTCGGTTGGGCGACCTGACCTGTGGGAACGGCTGCGCAACATGCGATACTTTGGAGCGAGCCCCTTAGGCGCGTGGTTCGACAGGACGCTGGAGTCGGCTGGCACCATCCGTCGACTCATCAGACTAGGAGTACCCGTCTATTACAGATGGGACGACGGCGAGCACGGCGGTTACCCTGAGCTCGCCGACCTACGCCCTCGCGCTCCCCCACGCGACGAAGCTCAAGGCGTCGTCATGCCTCCGCTGAGTCCTCATCGGCCAGGTCATCACGCGGAGCGCTTCTACCACCGCTACTCGCACCGGTCACCCGTGCGTTCAGCTTTCGCAACTACCCTCGACGGCCGACCGCTGCACGTCTCGCGAGAGGAAATGGCTTACCTCACAGACAACGATCCCGCCGCCCGCCCCCCGCCACTGCGCTTCCAGGACACTCAAGGCAGTTCACCCGTACCCGGCCCTTCACGCCGACGCGCTCGCTCGACCCGCCGCGCCAGTCAGGCTTCTTCGGCCAGCCGCCCGGACCTGGACTCGTCTTCGCAAGCTTCCGGCGCGTCCAAGAAAGGCTCGTTGGCGTCTCGTCTTTCGTCTCCGCCGCCCAACACACGGTCCCCAGTGCCTGACGCAACGCACACCGCGGACAACGACGACGCGTCGTGGGAGTTCGTGTTTGGCGAAACGCACGAACGGGCGTTGCGCGCGTACGAAGCGGACGCGCACGCAGGCCTGCTACCACACCACGAAGACCGCGTAGCATTCGCAATCCAGCACGGCATGGCATTCAACACGGGACGCGAGCGCGTGATAGAGGCTGTCGACGGCATGGACACGGACAACGACGCGGACGTCGACATCCTTATGACGGCCGAAGTCGAGGTCCACAACGTCGAGCCCTCCCTCGCGATTGCAGAGACGACTCCTCTCGCTGACCGCTACACGACGTGGGAAGCGGGTGCACGCGCTATCCTCGCCAGGCCGCACGGTCGCGCTGCCATCATGCGTGGAGGTCTGATAGCACGTATCGCGGTGGAATTGGGTATGACGGAACGGGCAGTGATGTTCGGGCCCTCCGCGAACGCCTTCGACATTCCTAACGACCACGCCATCCAAGCCCCGGGTGGTCGAACGCTCATCGACGACTACCTCAGCGACAGCGAGGTCGCCATCATCCTAGGCCAAGTCGGGTTCCGCGGCGATTCGCTCTGGCCCGACGAAGCAACCTTTCGGTCCAACGGATGGGAAGGCGTATGGACGGGCTGGCACGAAGCGTGGTTCACGGAGACGCTTGCGCTGCTTCGCAATCCGGAGGTGTGCCCGACGAGCAGGCGTGACCAATGGCGCAGCACAATGCGCCACCTGCGGTACAAGTCGTCCACAGCGCCGAGCAACAACGCGTAACGGTCTGTCGAGGGGGGCTGTGTAACGGGTAGTTCCTTAACTGGTAGTTAGATAAGTTTCGTCAGTTCCGTACGCGTGTACTTGCGTCCGCGGATTTGTTTGCGAGTATTGACAATTCATCTTTTTCACTCACAATCCTCGCACATCGTATTCCGCTCTATACGCGTGAACTGCGAGCAGCGAGGAGCGAGTACAAGGCTAACTTCTATCGCTCCCGAGCTCTTCCTACGCGAGCGCTCACACCTCAGTCGGGCGCTACCGCTGCCGCGTTCGACCCTTGCCGCCAGACACCGCTTTCGAGTGACCTACCAGCGGGTAGCCGTCACACATCTCTACGATGTTGAGGCCCACGCTGTCCGCAGTGGGGGACGCGGCCGATACTCGCGGTCCGACAACAAGAAGCGCCACTCGCGCTCCCGCGACGGCTTTGATTGGCTTAACCCAAAGAATCGCGACGTCTGCCATCGCTGTGGCCGCGCTGGCCACCGCTCATCTCGCTGCATGGCCGATATGCCGCAATGGGTCAAGGACAAGATTATGAAGGAAGTTGATGACCGCGCCGGCCGCTCGCGCTCTGCTTCTCCGTCTAACCGCTCTCGCTCTCGAACCCGTCGTTCCGCGCATCACGCTCACGACCATCGCTCCCGCTCTTGTGATTCTGCCCGCTCCGCTTCCGCTGTCAACAACCCTCAATCGCACCACATCTACGCCGCATCCGACACCGACGATTCCGACGCAGATCACGCGTATTTCGTTGAAGGCGATTCTGACGATGATGGTATTGTTACGCTCCAGTCTGTGTCTCGTTCTCGTTCTTCTCGCCACGGTTCAATCATCCGCCTTACCGCATAGCTCGGTCAGTGGGGGTTTCATGTCTTCCGCACTCCTCACCAAGTGGGGGTGTCAGAACTCTCTGTGGTCCGTGGTTTCTTTCTGTGGTTCGGACTGCGCTTCTGTGGTTCTCCTCTCTTATGTCTCACTTCGCTTTCCCGCGCTTCATCTCTAGCACTATATAAGCCACATGACTAGATAGATCAATACAAGCGTCTTTTTCCCCGGCATACGCTCTTCGTTGGACAGCACTTCCTCTCGTCGGTCAGCTCTTGCCGTCCTCTGCTCCCTATTCCTCGTGATAGTATGCATAGGCCATTCAAAGGCCACGATACCCGGCATGTCTTGTCGTCCCTTGACAAGCCAAGGCAGACAGTACGCCGCACATCTAATAGCATCTGCCATCGATACAGTGTCGGTGCTCGGAGTCGCCACCGGCATCGCGACGACCGACAGTGTACCAATTCCTCGCTGTCAAAGGATGAAACAGCAAATACTGTAGCGGGACGCGTTCATGCATCTGGAACATCAATCTGATGTGTTGCATAGGCGCTGGCTCGCGCCTCCAGCCGGGAGGTACTACCGGACTGCAACCGACGTGCAGTCGAGTCCGGCCATCTATCTCGTCTCAGCTTCAAGGCAACATATACCACTACTGGCACACTTAATTTATGTCTATCATCTGAGGTATTGCTCTCAATGGTACAAGCTAGAGGAACCCCGTCTCGCCTACAGACGTTACAGGGCAACCTCTAGTGCACGGACTACGATGCCAGCACGGCGTTACGAGCACTTTCAAATGACTAACGTCATTGCGTTACTTGACCGGACGATTTGACGAAGACTTGTTGTCGGCTTCACATGGGAATCGTGGTTGATGGGGCGGCAGTCTTAGCCACCGTGCTTCAGGCACTACGGACCGCATAATCATCACACGCTACTTTCTTTCCTCGATGAGAGCTGCCCTGGCTGGAGACGCTCAATGTACTTGCTGTAACAGGTTATGGGATCGAGGCGCTCCGTCTGCGCTGGCCCTGTGTTGTCTCGCTTCTCACGATGCAAAGCCGTCCGCCGGTAAAGCCCTCGGCCTGAATGCCTGAACCGCTGTGGCGGGTCATGATGGAATAGTCTCCCAGGGATCCAGGTCATTATGTGCTTCTGCGCTGTTACTTATTGCTTGCGAAATTGGGAATGCCTCGCGAATTGTGTAGCCGCGCAGCCACCATTGGCAAACACACGAGCCGTAGATTCTCCATCAACGGCACACACTATCCACCTCAAGTTCTCCCCTCTGGGAGCTCAGTGCGATTCTTCACTCTCACGCATGCAGGATGCTATATCTATATCCATGCCGAGGGATTTATACAGCGAATCGCAACGTAGCTGCATGATCCACCTTAGGCTCGACTGCGAGAAAGGGTCTCACGCATAGGACTTCTGCAAGTCTCGCGCTTTGCGCGTGCACTGCTCCCTTCGTCGTGTCTTCGGATGCCTGCCGTACGGCTTCCCGATGCTTTATCTTCACAGCGTCGTCGTTTATGGTTGACTCACGCGCATGCAGACAAGTCAGATTCAAGACGAGCGCCGCTTGTGGCAAGAACCAGACGTTTTCCCTCTCAGCGCTGGATGGGCAAATCCCCGGAGATCTGCCCGTGAGCGCCTCGTTCTCTGTCACTAACGTGTACGTTGGCTGGGCGGCCCACGACAGGTACAGCTCCTGTAGCACAGGTATGTACCTCAATGACGAGCTCGTGACTGAGACTATCTGCAAATTCGATGCGCCGGCTGTCATATGCCGCTGCAGTTTGTAATGACGGGTCGAGGGTGCTGTGTACCCCATATTTGCGTCGTCAAAAGGCCGCAGCGCAGTTGATGGAGCGCCGTTTTTGGAATGTAGGGCAGTCAAATGCCGCGACGGGTACGCCTATCTGTCGCATTCAACATAGAGCTCGGGAGCATTTGGCCCATCTTCTCAGAACCTAGTCGCAACCACTGCACGCGCACACCAAATCTTGTAACAACAAATGCTAAGCGCAGCGCGTAACCACCTGAGCTTGGACCAGCAGTAAGATTCGGACCATGGTATGCTTTGGCAAATGCAGCAAGGGACGAAGTACGGTGGATATCGATATTAGTTGTCTTTAGGCGAAATGACGCACGCCATCAGATATTGAGACCGTGCGCAACTACTGGTATAGCCTGGCGATACGCAGCGCTCCCAGTGAGTTTCATTGGGCCAGCTCTCCAAGGATTGCTGCGGGTCGTACGGCACTCCCAGTACCCACAATTTCTAGCGGTCTGCCAGCGCACATGCTTTGAGACGAGACGAGAGCCCCGATGCAAACGTAGCCAGTCGAAGCATCCCATTGGAAACGTAGCGTTGGCGAAAGGGAGAGACACCACGACCAGCTCTGCAGCGTACGAGCGTTACTAGAGAGCACCCCAGCGCTGAGAAGTGTCCACAGTAGATGCGAGGAAACATCGAGCAAGGAGGCTGCCGCATTGGGCGGAAGAAGCAGAAGCCAAGGGCCGCGTCGCGCATTCGAATTCCGCCGCCCTTCCTTTGTCCTTAACTTTCTATCGATGGCCTCGACCAGCAACGCCGGCGCACCTACGCGGCCTCCAACGAACAAGCATCGTGGCGTGTGCAGGTACTACAACGTGCCAGGGGGCTGCTTCGCGGGCCAGGGGTGCAAATTCCTTCATGTGGCGCCGACCGCGAGCCTGGAGGGCGTGATGTCGCCTTACGACGCCAATAAGACATGCAGATACTACCTACAAGCGAGTATTGAGCTGGATTTGTGAGTCATCTGTGGTCGCTGACCTCGTCGTTAAGGGATATTGTCGTCGGGGAGCGGCGTGTTGGTTCAAGCATCAGGTCCCGGACGCCACGCCAGCTTCTACTTCGAGGCCCCAGGCTCCTGCAGCCAAGCCAGCTCCCAATGACGAGGAGGATCACCTCTGTGCGATATGTCTGGACAAACCCGAAGAATACGGAGTACTAGGTGATTGCGATGGCCTGCTATCTTCGAAACACCACGTCTAACACTTGTCTTTTCCAGAGGGCTGCAACCACGTGTTCTGCAAAGATGTGTGTCCTCAACAGTGTCTAGTATACGTATACAAACTATCATCTAGTGCATACACGGGTGGCGAGACTCTCAAGGCAAGTCAGTTGACGTGATTATCTCGCAAATGAACAAGGTGCGCCGTCTTGTGTCCCCTCACGCCGCGACGCTGATACCGGACCCCCATAGACCTGCCCTTCTTGTCGTCAACGATCCCGATTCGTCATTCCATGTAACCGTTTTCCCGAGACGGACGAACGCAAGCAGAAATTGATAGAGAACTACAAGGCCAGTATGTCCCGTGTAGACTGCAAGTAGGTGGTCACTATCTGTAACTGTTTCCGGAGCTGACACTTGCACCAACAGGTACTTCACAGCATCCCGCGACAAGCCATTCTGTCCCTACGGCCGCGACTGCTTCTATAAGCATGAGCTTCCTGACGGCACACCATATGTCTTTAAGGAAGGCGTAGAGGAGCTCATGGAGCGGTGGAAGCGACGACGTCAGGACATTGCAATGGCCGGAGGCGGCGCCGGCGAGGCCGACTTCATTAGGGCAATTCGCAATATCGCAGACCAGCTCTTCGAAGTTGCTGCCGGAGTCATACGAGTCGAGCGTGTGCGCGGCCAAGTCCCAATCTCGCGTCCTGGCGGCACTGCCGTTCCCGTGGTGAACGGCTCTCTCAGTGTGCGTCTCTGAATCTTGTCTCGATCTTGTTGCTGAAGCCCGCCGATAGCGAAACGACGAGGAGGATGATGATGGACCTCCGCCTTTGCAAGCTCTATCTGACGATGAGAGTGACGCAGGAGAGGATAGCGAGGAAGCAGACAGTGATAGCGATCCTGAGTTCACCTCCGCTATCGCCCAGTCGCTGAGGGCATTGGAAGACTCTCTACGGCAGGCGGCAGCAGCAGCCAGCGCTCACAATTCACGTTCCTCGTTGTCAGCGCCTCCGCGGTCCCGCTCCCCAGACCCGAACCGCCAGTTCGACGTTTTCGACTTGGATTGATCTTGAACTGCTCATCGTCTCCTGAATGTACGGCGGATAGACCTACTCTTCGGTGATGTTTTCTTGGTACATACTCGTGCACAATGCGACGATTTTTATACACTGATAACCCGTCCATGCTCACTTCCAAGGTATTGTACGCGCACTTTCCTGTCATTTAGATTTTTGGCGCCGACGACTTGCACGTCTCCGGGCCACAAGTCAAGCCCATTATCGCTCCACTTGACTTCGGGGCCCTCTCCGACCGCAGAGAGGACGAGCCCTTTAAGCGGTGAGGAGCTCGCCTCAACCTTCAGCGTCTCCCCGTCTCCTTTGCTTATGTGAAGTCCTGGATCTGGGAACGTAACGTAACGGTACGGTTGCGGCCAGTCCGCGATACGCGACAGAACGGTGCCAGTCTCGGCGTCCCGTAGAATGGTGTAGGCAACGACACTCCATGTCGGCGTGAACGGAGGATCCTCGTTCTCGCCCTGCGGCTCCGGGGCGCGTTCAGGTGGGTAGGGAACGTCGAACTTCAAGAGATGCTCGGTCGTCTGGTTCGCCAGTAGAACGAGCTCGTCTGTACGCGACCAGCGCCAGGACGGCTGCTCCAGGTCGTAAAATTGCAGTTCCAGCGTGACCTTCTTCGCCTGCAACGTAGAGTTGGTCACCCATATGTCGAGCTTTGCGCCACGCGATTGAAACGCCCCGAACTCGTAGTACTGTCGCGGGCGGTCATCCCATCGATTCTTTATCACCTACGCAAACGGGTGAGCTCCGCGATGTAAGAGGTGGCTGGGTGAATACGCACATCGCGGATGAGGCCAACTGTGAACGGCTGTAGCTCGCGTTTGACAGTAAAGAACGCCGGCTTAGGACGCAGAAAGTAGTCAGCGAGTGCCCATGATGTGACAGGCCAGCAGTCGTTGAGCTACGGGCAGATGATCAGCAGCCACCGCAAGAAAATGCGAGGACAACCCCACCTGCCACACGAGCACGCCTGCGTTGTACTGCTTCCCGTCGCCCTTCCATTCACGACGCCACACGCGGTACGCCTGGCTGACGCCCTCGGACTGCATGAGCTGTGTCAAATACACATGGCTGGATCGGACTCATTGTCAGTAGACGTGGAGGAGCGTGTGACAACGTGCAAACCTCTCGAAATCATTGGTAAGGCGGAAATTCTCGTTCATGAGGATGGCGAAGCGACGTTCATGGGCTCCGGCCTTGTTGTGTTGCGCGTTCGTCTTCGACTGCGAATAGCGCTGGCTCGTGTCGCCGTTCAACCAGTAGTCGACCGTCCGAATGTCAGGGAAGGCCGGAATGCCGAACTCGCTTCACGGTATATGTTGTCAATGTGCGTAGGTTCCAGTAGATATCGTACGCACCTGACGAAGCGACCGCCGAGAACATCGTAGTTTTGGTAGTACTCCATGATCCCTGCGCCGCCCCAGACCTTCCATTGGTGTACGTCGCCAACAGTCGGGTCTGCAGTGTCCCAGCCTTCGCCACCGTAAGGCGAACCGGGCCAGTATGGAGCAGGAGGGTCAGTGAGGCGTTCGACCGTTGCTGGTAGGATCTTCTCGTAGAAGAGCCTCGCCGGTAGATCTTTGACATCGCCCCATTGCAAGACCTGTTGATAGTCTGACCCCGTCTGAGCAACCTCGGGTGTGGAGGGAATAAGGATAATTACCTTCGTTGTTGCCACACCTAAGTTTGGCTTGAGCATCTGTAACGGGAATAGCTTGGCATCTTACCACAGCGCAATACTAGGATGGCGGCGAAGGCGAATGACATTCGCCTCTGCCTCCTGTGTAACGGATTTGACGAACGACTCGTGCGCCGGGTACACGCCACATGCGAACTGGAAGTCTTGCCATACCAGTACCCCAAGCTCTTCAGATAGGATTAGTACCTCGCGGCGATGAGCCTGCGACTCGGAGACGATTGACGCACCGTCACAGATATCGTAAAATACGCCGGGCTCGTAGACACCGCCACCCCACACGCGGACCATGTTTTGGTTTCCCTCGACTAGAAGCGCGAGCCATTTGCGATAGTCGTCTGCCGTTATCCGTGGCAGGAAGTTGTCTGCAGGGATCCAGTTTGAACCTGTTATGTTGTAAGGAGAGTATCGACAAGAACCTCAATGAGAACATACCTCCCATGAACATGCGGACGTTGTTGACCTCGAAGAGGAACGTTGTCCCTGGGGCGTCCGCGAGTGGTTCCTGGATGAGCTGCAGGCGGCGGAAGCCAATCCTCTGCGTGTCAACATCGAGGACGTGTTGGTTCTGAACGCGGAATGAGCCTGTTGCATATGCGAGAACAAAGCCGTGGACTAACCTTGTCAAGGAGAGTGGTTTCGAGTGTGTAGAGGTGCTGCGTCCCATATCCGACAGGCCACCAAAGGTTGACTCCGTCTTTCCCGAATTTCCATTGGACGATTCCCTTGGTGTTCTTCGCATCTTGCAGTTCCTGGACCGTCTCCGACACCATGCTTCCGGCAGCGTCACGCAAGACTGCGCGTACAGCGTGGGCAATGTTCAGATTGCCCTTCAGCGAGATGTCTAGGCGAAGACTGGACTCCAGCTGAGATGACACAGTCGTAGACGCGTGAACTTCTTCGAATGCCGCGTCATACGACTTCAGAAGGATCGGGAGCCATGGTCCAGCACACATAATTTGAGGACCCTAGAAATGTGGTGGTGGTGTATTAGCTCTGCCCCAAGTGCTCAAAGGTGTACTGACCCAGTCCCAGCGCCAGTGGTATTGAGCTTTGCGAACATATACGCGCGAGGGATCGCCGAGGTTACAAGAGCCCGCACGTACGCGGCCATGCTCTGCTTCGAGCTCTTTCGCAACGAGTTTCGCTGACTTGAAGTGCAGGAGAAGCACATTAGACCTCCGTAGTTTCGTCGGCTCCAGCTTGACCTAGATTATGTTAGTGAAATCATTGGCGACAAGCAGCAAGAATCCCTATCACTGTCCACGGCCGAAACATGTTGTCCGCCTCGAGGATAACTTCGCCATTCTATAGCAGAGAGTCAGCAACGAGTTTCTCCATTGCATGTACGTGCGAGGTGTAAGCAGGAGCGTACGAGATAAACCGTGCAGATGGTGTCTAATCCTTCGAAAACGAGCTCGACATGTTCGTTGTCCCCATCATACGCGAACTGCGTAGTGTACAGCCATTCCCGTTCGCCAACCCCTATTCCAAAAAAGTAGGTCAGCTCTCGCCGGGCCGCAGCGTAGAGGAAGCGTATGGACTGACATTGGATCTTATGTTCATTATGGCCTAAGAACGGATCGGGGATACGGCCAAGGTGCAGAAGCTCGAGATGGATCTCACTCGGCATCGAGACGGCGGGCTGCCAGCTGTCCTGCACGAGCTCTTGGTCGATCGCAACTGCCGGCGACCGCTGTTTCCACTTCCAGCCGTTCTTGAGTTCCGTCGTTGTCGACATGATGGCACGGTAAGCGGTGTGAGAGGCCACTGAGGGATCGACAAGTGTTCTTATAGGGATTGTAGTGATCAGCGGGCCGGCGTGCCGTCGTCATTCGTCCTGAGGATCATGGCACATGCGCACTCTCCGTCGCATGGCCCTGTCGTAAGCGGGTGCCAAGGATAATCCTAGGATACTCCGGGGGTCTCGAATATAATTGTTGGTGCCGTGGGCGTTGCAGAGGAAATATTCAACTTTACGCGAGTAGGAAGTGCCGACGGGGCCTTTGTCAAGTGACCTTGGCGGCACGGCGAGACTCGTGAAGAAGTGACGAACACGAGGACTGCAACTTGATAGCGATTGCGATGTGTACAGACGCGGGGTGTAACACCTATGGATACAATTGTGGTAGCACTCGAAAGCAAGGGAGATAAAACAAAAGCAAACAACACGGACCCTTGCCAATTCCTGAACGTCAACCTTCCGACGTTCGAGCTTTCTTCACGGGCCTCGAGGATGACGCGGACGCGGACGACTCGCCGTTACTGCGCAACGCCGCGCGCTTGACGTCGCTCTCCCACTTGAAGAAGTCGCACTTGTATCGTACGTCCACCTCCTCCCTCAGCCGCTTCCCGCGCCCCGCATCATATCCGGGTCCAAGCGGTCTCGAGCAGAGGTAAAAGACCTTGCCCTTATTAGGCCCGGGCTTCGTCGTCGTTAACCGCAATGCAGGCTCGCCATGAACATCACAGTTCGGCGGCTTGACCGGCGCGAGTAGCGTGCTCCACGCAGACTTCGACTGCTGCGAGTTACTGGGCGTAGACGGGGGAGGTGCTCCGGCCTCAGACTCTGCAGCGAGAAGGAGCGCGTATTCGTAGTCTGCATCGATTTGCGCGTCGCCAGAGGAAGGGTGCTTTGGAGGTGAGGGAGATGGGATAGGTGGTGACGCGGACGCGCTTGGTTGCTTGAAGAACGAGGAGAGTTTCGTCTGGCTGGGCTTCTTCGCACGTGGTACCTTGGCTTTGTTGGAACCAGACCTTGGGGAAGGCTTGGAGGTGTCGGAATGGGCGGGCGGTCGACCCGTCGAGATAGATGTACCGGTAGATGTGGACTCAGTCGATTCTTGAGACAGAGTCACTTCGTCTGGAGTGGAAAAGAAGCTAGCGTCCTCGTCGCCAGCGGCGTCACTTGCTGACGCCTG
Source organism: Exidia glandulosa HHB12029 (assembly GCA_001632375.1). Classification (NCBI taxonomy): domain Eukaryota; kingdom Fungi; phylum Basidiomycota; class Agaricomycetes; order Auriculariales; family Exidiaceae; genus Exidia; species Exidia glandulosa. The sequence goes on from KV426411.1 coordinate 16,023, forward strand.
TGAGGCGACAGGAACCGCCTCATCGGTGGCGGCTACTGCGACGACGTTCTTCTTGCTCGCACCTTTGCCGAAGAAAGTCGAAACCAACATTTGCTTGGTCGAAAAGCAGTCCCAGTAGCACGCCGCAATCCGTGGAGGCTTGCGCGGGACGGGAGTTTGCTTCATAGCATCGCGTAAAACAAGCCGCTCTCCGGACTCTGCAACGATTTCGTCATGCAAGTCGACATAGACGGGGCAATGGTCAGAGCCCTTGACGAGCGGCTGAATATCAGCATGCTTGAGCCACGGAACGAGACCAGCCGTGACGAGAACGTAGTCGATTCGCGTGCCGTAATTGGAGTCTCGAGCATTTATCCGCGTATTCCAGCCTGCATTCGTGTCAGAACCCATGCGCGCAGCTCGTAAGAGGTGTGACGCACATGTATACATTCCTTTCCGGTCTGGCCAGAATCGACGATGGACGTCGACGAACTCGCCGTGGGGTTGCAGGAGTTGCTGCATCCAGACCCTTGGCGCACGCTCATAGAACGTTGAATGCGTGCTAGGTACAGTGAAGTCACAGTGGTCGATGGGGGCAGAGCATATGTTGATGTCGCCAACAATCATCACTTCACGTCCTTCTGCCCGCAGGATCCGCACCCGCTCGCCGAGTAAACGATGAAAGTTCATCTGCCAGAGGTTAAACACAGACAGGGTATTCACAACTTGTCACATACCTTGAAAGGCGTCCTCGCTTCGCTAGTCTCTGCTGGACAGTACAGATTGATCAAGACGAAAAGCCCGAAGTCGAGGACCAGGGCACGACCCTCAGCGTCGAGCTCGAGGACATCCTGCGGCACAGACCCGTCATCGTTGGGCGTCAAGTCGAAGTCGTCGATATCTGGATATCTTCCCGAGACTTGCTCTTCATTTGTGAGGGATGGTTTGGGCTGCAGCCGTGCAGAGAGTCCTTCCTCGGCTTTGAGTGGAACTGCGTCGGCGCGTTTAGTGTAGACTGCGACGCCGCTGTAGCCGCCTTTCTGGATAGGAAACGAGAAGAACGAGTCGTAGGATTCCGGGAGGGCGACTGATCTATCCAGTTGCTGTCGCGTCGTCTTCATCTCTGAGGGCCGGACATGTCAGCGTCCTGAGACAGATTCTGCGTGCCACGGACCTTGCAGACAAGCTATCGACGCGCCCAACTCGTCCAGTATGGCGTCCCAGGACTTCAGTTTGTTCCATCTGGTTCCAGGCGCGTAAAAACGCGCTCCCTAAGGATGTGCAGAGGCAAACGCACGGATGATACTGTGGGAGTGTGCGCACGCCGTTCTGGTCGTGTAATTCGTCATTATGCAGGTTGAGCAGTCAAATATATTCTCACAATGTTCCATGTGAGTATGCGCATGTAGGTCGGAACGGTCAAGTCCAAGAAGTCGTGCGGCTGCGGCCGCAACTTGAACTTGGTCGCGATGTCGTCGCTGTTCGCAGGTCCAGCCTCGGCAGACGCGCCGGACCCGGCAGCGCAGGAGCTCTTCAGGCGGTTCAAGGCACTCTGCGTGCCGCTCCTGGCGAACTCGGATCTGAAGCCGAACACTACAGACAAAGCCAGTGCGCTGCTCACTGCCTTGGCCGACGAGCTCGAGTCGGTTCCGGAAGAGATGAGACCGCTCAAGTCCTCGCTCATCTCCTATGTCTTCTTCCCCGTGTCGACATTACTGCGTCGAAACGATCTAGGAGCTATTCCTCCCCGTGTGCTCGAGGCGGTCTTGCGCGTTCTGGCATCGCTCGCCGAACATTGGTGGTGGTCTGCGGACGCGCAGACATGGGAGCAGCTCTTTAAACTCGTTGCTTTCGTCTTGGTCGGCGTCGACCCAAAGGGCAAGGAACGCGCACACGACGAGCATACGCAGCTCGCGGCCGTACGCGCACTCTACGCCATCATTGGCGGCCGCGCAACGTTCAAAGAGGACTCGGCGGAGCGACTAGAGATGTACCGGGACCACTTGCAGGTCCAGGTGCTTGGCAAGACGCTCGATGCCCTCTTGAGTCTTTCTCCCAGCCCTAATAGCGAATTGGGGCTCAGCGCTTTGCGCACGACCGCCGTCCTCGTGCGCGACTTCATGCCAGACGATCTCGCGCCGTCGATCATGCCCGGTGTTGTCAGCGTCATGCTGCGCTGCTCACTCGGCGAAGGCACTCGCAAAGGCTGGGCGAATGGCGATCATGTCACAGCTTCATTGGGCGTGCTCTCGTGGATCGTGATCAAGGGCATCGGAGACGATGTTTGTGTTGCCGCAGGTGCTGTAAAGCGGGTTGAGGACCTTCAGGACCTGGCGTCGCTCGTCTCCGATGCGGCTGAAGAAGACGAGTCAGCCCACCCGCCAGGCGCTCTCACGCGACGCACTCGGGCATGGCTCCGCGGTACTGCCACGCAGCTGCACATAGCACTCAACTCGCTCACACCCTTGATCGCGCATTCTAATGCGACTGCACAACGCGCGCTTGTATCGATGTCTTCGACAATCCTACAGGCGACGACGCTGACGCTGCCTCAATCACATCACCTGCTCTTGTCATTCCTCTTGGCGTTGGCTCGCTCAGAGTACACATCCGTCTCGTCCGCGGCGCATGTCGCTCTCGTCCAGGCCGCGCGCCAGCCAGCACTCCTACAGCACGTGCTCGCTCTTGCGCGGGACGCACTATCGGAGCTCACACGCCTCATCCGTTCGCGCTCTGACGCCAAGCTGGCACATCGCCTCCGGCAAGTGCTCGCCGTGTGCGCTCTCGCAGAGGATGTCCCAGCCATACGCGTCGGAATGGGGCGTCTCCTCGGCCCGGGTGGCGGCATCGAGAAATGGGGATTGGGCCTGTTGGGTGCGCTGCACTTTGCGCCGCCAACACAAGCGGGCATCGTGTCAGAAGCGACGACGTTTCTCCTGGAGGAATCAGCGCAGCCTGCAGATGACGACGTAGCCTTCGTACCATTAAAGCTCAAGAGCCCAGCTGACGGCGACGTACAAGCGTTACTTGAAGATACTCTCCGCGAACTGGGACACGCCGGCAGCTTGGAGGGGCTTTTTGCGGTTGAGTGGCTGGTCGGACTCGGCGTACGCGAGCTCAGCGCTCGCGCATCCTCGGCGCTGTGGTGCGCCTCGTTGATGGCGGAAGGTGTTGCGCTTGCAGGGCACGACCTGCAGTCGACGAGTAAGCTGTTCAAGACAGCGCGCTGGATGGCCAAGGCAGCTGCAGAGCTGTGGCAACAGCGCGAAGAGGATCAACTTCCCGAGGACCCTCAGGCGCAGGAGGACAATGAGCCCGATCGCCCGCAGATCGAATTTGTATCTGGTCTCGTCAAAATCGACACCAGCAAAATGTTTCCTACTCCCCAACTCGCACAGCAAGACCTGCCGCGCTGGTCTCCTGAAGTGCATCGCGCTGCTGCGCTACGCGTCATTGCAGCCTCGTCAGTAGCGCTGCAGGCCGCTTTTGCACCCTTGCTCCTGCACACGCTGTACCCTGTTCTGCACGCGCTTGTCTCGCCCTCTGCTGTCCTTCGCTCTACCGCCACCACCACTCTTCACCGCGTCGCACGTGCCAGCGGATTCGCTACGCCGCGCAATCTGCTGATGGCCAACTTTGATTACGCACTTGCTGGTGCAGCATCCCGTCTCTTGCGTGCACAGTTGGACATCGACGCTGCCAGCGTGCTGCATATCCTGGTGCGCCTTGTCGGGGGCGACGTTGTCGATCGGATGGGTGACGTTGTGGCGGAGTGCTTCGAGCGTCTGGACGAGTATCACGGGTATGAAGTCCTTGTGGAACGGCTTGTCGATGTCCTGGGCGAGGTCGTGCGTGTCGTCAAGGACGACGTACAAGCACGGGAGCCGATAGTGCAGCGCCCTGCAGAGACGGTTTCCAGCGCGGAGGAGCGTCCTGACTTATTCCGACCTTGGTCGATGGGACAACTCTTGACTTGGTTGGATAAACGACACGACACGCCACCGCAGCCTCCCGTAGAGGAAGACGATGTTGGACCGACTCCGCACAGGCCTTGGCGCAGTCACCGGGATCACGAACATGAGCATACGGAAGAGCACGGGCACGAACACAATCACGAGCAACCACCACCTGCGCAGCCTCAGGAAGAGAAACCTCAGCCCACTGCAACGCACAAGCTCGTACATCTCATTCTGTCTCGCTCCGTCCCTTTCCTCACGCATGCATCCCCGCTAATTCGTGCCCGTATCCTACATCTGCTCACTTCTTCGGTCCCAATATTGGTGCCCGAAACTGTGGGCGAGGAGCATCATCCGGGCGTTGCGCTTCTCCTTCCCCAAGTGCATCGCGCATGGCCCTTCGTGCTCAACCGCCTCTCCGACTCGGAGCCATTCGTTGTGGCAGCAGCAGCGGGACTCGTTGCCGAACTCGCGTCGTCCGCAGGGACAGGCGAGTTCGTGCGAGCGCGAGTTTGGGAGGAAGTATGGCCACGTTTCCGCACATTACTCGACGCCTTGCAACGTGCGGAGTCCCAGAGCGCCCTCGCGCAGCGGCGATACGGTCAGGGCGGAGACGCGCCGTCGGCGTATGCAAATTCCACCCGGCTGCACGTCGCGATGTTGCGCACTATCGACGCGGCTCTGCGCGGACCAGGAGGGGCATTGGATAATGCGGTTTGGGAGGTTGCGCTTGCGTTCTGCCGGTTCTTGGACAAGGGCGAAGCGGATGGGGTGCAGCATAGCGCTGTCAGTGTGTTCAAGGCACTTCGAGCTGCGAACGAGGACGCCGTCTGGCTAGCCCTGTCTGCCAGTGTCGGCAGAGACCTGACTCGTAGCAGCGGGGATGATGATGACTTGGCGAGGCAGCTTCCCAATTGTTTACGAAGGCAGTGGGACATCGATGAGAATGCGTTCAAAGTGTTCGCATAACAGCACGTATCTTTTTGCCCTAGTAATTGACTGTACCCTCTCAGGCTCCGCTGCGGCCCGTGATGAACTCCGCGGAGTCCCGGCGAGACGATTAATACTCTTTGCCTTCCTACCAACTACCTTACTATCGACGGCCATGCCGACGCTCCTGGTTATAACATGCGATAAATCGCCTTACCGGCGTAACCTGCGCTTCATGCAGCTTGCCCAAAACAATCCACACACACTCCCCAACGATGTGTTGTGGCTCTGCATAGCATCATCTATGGTCGACCCTATGGAGTACGAGGGCCTCATTTTGGCGGGGCCCGACATCGATGGCATGGCCTCTTGTGGTTCCAAGATCGTCGTCAAAGGTCGACGCGGGGCAAGCAAGCGCTTGGAGGCGTTCTGGCGCGAAAAGAAGACGTACGAAAGTCTAGAGAAATTGCAGGGGATTAGCATCCCGAAGTCGCTGGGGCTCTTCGTACTCAGAGGACATCCTCAACATCGCCGCGCGCCCGACGTCGCACTCGTGCTTGTTCACTGCGGTGGGCTGTCGCTCTGGGAGTCTCAATCTCCGCAACCGTCGTCTCTCGGTTTCATGTCGCTCCCGTACACCACTCGGTCAGTAATGCATGTCTTCAACAAGTTCGCTCTAACACTCTCTTTAGTGCTCGTATCTTCGACTCAATTAAACAGATTCACGACGCCGGCTTCCGCCACAACGCACTGGACTTACGCTGCATCATGATAAGACCGCGAGATGACCGCGTTTTCATTACTTCGCTCTCCCGTGCTACTCCGCATTCCTGTTCAAGGAACAGATCGCTGTGCATACAGGGGATCTGGGAACCAAGGCGCCATGAATATGGGTGTGACGAGTTATATGAAATGCGCCTGGCGTTGGCAATTGGATGGTTACCTGGTATGTTTACCTTTTTTGCGTGTGCTCCGATCCCTCAACCGCCCATGTCGTAGAAATTATCCGCTTCGGCGGCCGGGATATCTGGATGTGTGAGGTTCAGGTTGACCCCGCCCGATTGGCGAACACTGCTCCCCCGAGCTGGAGCAACGACAAGGCGATCAGGGAGGCCTTCAAGGCGCTATCACGCTATGCGAAGACGTACATGACCTGGGATCCCGAATACCTGCGTGCGTCCTTCGTATGAGCATTCATTTTCCATCTCACGTTCTCCAGAATTTATTCGTGATATCAGGCCAGGCGTTATTGCAATGTATCTCGATCCGGAAACGCGTCTTGCTTGCCGAAGTACTGACATCCCGCCGCCTCCTGCATGTCTTCAAGAAGTCGGAGGCCATGACAATGATAACGGCGACGGCGACGGTAAAGGCGACGATGACTACATCTCCGATCTGGCTACTTCGATTCAGGCTTTGTAACCTGGAGCCGGTCTTGCAGTCGACGTCGGCTTCCTCTTGTTCACGCTTCGAAGGATGCAACTGGTGCACACCATGCCGATGAGCCATGCCACTCAGACACAGGCTTCAGTTCACCATCCCATGCGCCGTCGCTACAGCCTAGTACTTCATAGGGGATGTTTGCCACTATACGCGCGGCATTCTTTCTCTTAGGCTCTCGTGGCGCTCTGCCTTGCGCCTACGGTATTCTCGCTCCCTTTCCATACGGTTTCATGTTCAGTCCGTCATTGTGTTCTCCCCTCTCGCCGCATTGTCCCTACTGGTAGTGAATGCTGTCGATAGCTCTCATATCGAGATGTCCAATCACATTGTACTACCTACATGGAAGTTTTTCGTCGTCTCCCGCCATGCTGGCACGTAGCAGCCTGTCACCGCAGACAGATCAGCCCGTCCGATCCTCCATACTTCCAGGTCATGGACTTCACTGACAGCCACGCGGATACAAACTGCGTCAGATTACTACGTGTTTAGACTTCCATAGCACGCAACAGGCCGTCCATGATGAACGCGCGCGGGTTCCCGCTACTCGACATGTACGCATTCATAAACGTCCGCTCCGTGTTCGACGCGGGCACGGCCTGAGCGAGCTGCCACAGCTCGTACATCCCGATCGCCTCCTTGTCCGAGATGGCGCCGCGGTTGTGCAAATGGAAGCCCTTCAGATCCTTGCTGATGTACGCCTTAAGGTGCTCCGGACGCGGATCCCAAGGTCCCGCAGGTTTCTCCAGCTCCGCATCGGCGGCTTCGAGCAGGACAAGCGGCAGCGGGAAGTGCGTGTTGGTCGTCGTGTACGCGCCGAGGAACGCGCCTCGTTGCTGTTGCGAGGAGATGTGAGCCTGCGCCAGAGACATTGAAAAGAAAACGAACCAGTTCTTTACGGCCAGAGGCAAACTCGAGAAGAAGACGCGGGACGGAAAGGTGGCAAGCCTCGATATCCTTGAAGTACGGGTCTTTATACCACGAGGTCGAATAAAGCGCCTGCACCTCGTCGACGGCGATCAGCACGGGTGTGGTCGTTTGCTGCCCGAGGTTCGTCAGGACGGCCTGCAGCGCTTCCGGCGCAGTGCTCGACTCCTGGATGCCCGCCTCGGCCATCTTGTACGTGTTGCCGCTCAACGTGCGCCGCAAAAGAGCGTTGCCATCGACGATGCGCTGCAATATCTCACGGGAAGCTTGTGGCTGGAAGAATGTTCGCGTCCGACGGTCGTAGATGTAGTCGCTGACGTTCTTCACGAGGTCGAGCGCTGGAAGGAATTACTTCAGTTGAAAGAATTGAACAGGTGGTAAAGACGTACCGCGAGGAACATAGATTACTATCCAGCCATCCTGTGCGGCGCGGTGGACGGCTTGCAGCAGAGTGTACGATTTACCAGAGCCGTTTGATCCAGCTGAGTGGCGCATAAGCTACATCCCACAAAATAAATAAACCGAGTAGCGTACTGATGATTCTGTGTTCTGCGCGAGGCTTCTCGTCCTTGAGAGACTTGAGGAATTCTACGATGTCGAGCGTGCACTGTCGTGTGACAGAAGCGGGCTTCCCTAAAAGGCGGAACTGTGCATCTGCGTCAGCAATGTCCTCTTCCAAGTAACTCCAACGTGAGCGTACGTCGTTCTCGAGACTTCGCGGCACACCAAAGATTGGTATTGGGTCCTTGGGACCGGTCGGGAAGAAAGTCGGCTTGCCGATTTCGAGGTGTTCCTGCACGCGCTCTCAGTACCAGTACAGAATACGCGCGCGAAAACCGCACCGTTCCAAAATCTTTGAGCCTATCCCAGCCAGGAAGTCGGCCGTTAAAGGGCTTCGGGGGCGTCGCGACGGGGTCTGGGAACAGCTGCAAGGCGAGCTTCAGCTGACACGCCCTAAAGCAAGAAACGCGCGCGTACGTGGCGGCCGCGTTTGCGGTCAAGGATAATGCGACCCATTTGCGGCTGGTAGCCCGAGTCGACCCAGTCGTCGCCGCGCGCGCGGGCCAGTCGCGCCGAGTTCGCGCGGTCTTTGTTGGCTTTATCTTGCTCCTGTCGTATGCGCTCGCGATCTTTCTTGTCTGGCGCGCCGACCTTCTTACATCGCGGCGCGGTCGACGAGATTCCACGCGCGAGCGCCGGGACGCGCGCGCGGGCGACGGACATGGGGTTAGAGAAAGCGTTTGGCCGGGCTCGCTGCTTTCCGAGTTCACTCTTGTCCTCCTACCACCCAATGTCATTGCTACTACCAATCAGATCAACATCGGTTCTACCAAAAACCTGACCCGCTTTCCTCGTCGCGCTGGGCTTTCTCGAACTTGCTTCTCCAGCTGCGCGTCTTTCGACATCCACATTAGAGCGATGGGTATCGCAAGGACTGTTGCACAGATCTCAGAGTCCATGAGGTGCAGCACGAGCACAGTCAACGCCGCGATGGGCAACTGCAACGCCATAGTCGATGCGACCTGCAGCATCTTACCCAACCCATCGCACCCTGCTCCAGTCGCCGCGATATCGCCTCTCGTTCTCGGGCTCATAAGAAAGTCCAACCTGCGCTGCAGTTCTGCATCTTCGTGGTTCTCGATCTGGGTCTGCAGCTCTGACCACAGCTCCAGTGCCGCGATACATTGCAGTGTTCTGGGCGCAATTCGTTTCAGCTCCGGTACGCAGAGCGTGCGCACTTGTACTCACATGAGGATGAGATAGATCTTGCGCTCCCGGGACGTCACACCGTGGACGACGAGGCTGCGAAGACAAGACCAGAACCCTACATACGCTGTCGCACCCATAACTGCAATGATGGTCTCTTGCGGCGACAACTTCTCCGTGATGTGCAGAACGACTGCAAGGTCCGTATGCCACGTACGGGACCCGGCATCGAATTCGTAAAGGCGACAGCACTCGGACAGGATCATGTGCAGGAATGACGCAAACGCGTCTCCGCCGTCGAGGTCGTAGCACAAGACGCAAGCTGCGAGCATTGTCACCAGGACAGTAGGCTCCTTCGATGCGGCCTTGACAGCCGTCCCGAGCGTCTGCATGATGAGGAAGAGCCAGCTTCCACTTGGACCGGTCGTAGCAGACATTCGAGGAAGGAAGGAAAGGAAGTCGGATACCGAAGGGAGGGGCAGGGCAAGTTGTGTCAGTAATGACCACATATATAAGGCCCGTGTATGTTGACTCTCCCATTGTAAACCTCCTCGGAGCGCCCTCCTTCGTCCGCGGCTCAAGACCATTGTGTTTCCTGCATCGCATTCATGTGCATTGTGACCTGAAGGCATGGGGCTCTGTGACTAGCAAGCGGGCGAGTCGGCGGGGCTTGAAGGAAACGTGCGTGGCATCTCACTTCAGACTTCTCAAGTTCCGCTTGTGTGCGCGCAGAACGATGCCAACGCCACCGCAGACGCCGAAACTACCACCGCTAGCCGCCTTGGCCAACGAAGGGCAACTCGCAGACGCGCTCTCGATATTATTCGAACCCTCGCCAGCGCTCCTGGAGAAGCTGGTGCCCGCTATTCACGCGCAACCACTACAAAGAGTCGAATCGTACGAAACCTTCATCGACCTCGCACTGTCTATCATTTCCTCGTGGCCAAAGGAGGACCGGGCGTCGTTCATTAGCGGCCATCCGCGCATAGGCGAGGTGAAAAACCTGTCGGCACTCAGCGCTGCAGAGCAGGCGCGAACGGCAACGCCGCCCGAAGTGCTCGAGAGGCTGGGGAGACAGAACGAGGAGTACGAGACGCTGTATCCCCGCTTGCGGTATATCACGTTCGTCAACGGACGGAGCAGAGCGCAGGTTGCGGACGAGATGGAAGAAAGGCTGCAACGCGTGCGCGGCGATGGGCAGGTCGACGAGCGCGAATGGGAAGGCGAGCTCATGAGGGCGGTGGTAGACGTGGGCAAAATAGCGAAGAGCAGACTAAGTGTTCTGTTGTAGAGCGACGATGAAAATTTTCTCTATGTACAATGGACGGACGAGTGAGATGGAAGACGACCTGGAAGTTCAGTCAGCACACCGTACAGCGCAGTGAGGAAGGCGGGAAGGGAATAGAGATCAGAAATAGCGAGCTCGCCGCGAAACGCGACGGCTCGAAGGTAGCTGAGATAATTTTCTGCACCGTGAGGGGCGCCCTCGCGTAAAGCCAAATGCCTCAAACATCATGTAGGTTGGAGAAAACAAGTGGACTGGACAGAGTCAACTCACCATGAAGAAGAAGGAGGAAGAAGAGCATGAGCGGAGAAACGCGAGGCGACGCGCTTTTTTTCAAGGGCGGGGGACGTTTGCTTCCGCCATTCGGCATCTGCCGTCCCGCCACCTCTTTGCCATGTCCCAGTCGTCGTCACAGTCATCGTCGGCGACCCAGGCGCAGTCGTCGCCCGCCACGAACCCTGAGTCGTCCTCGGCGACGCTCACGAACCCTGCGCCGGCGCCGACGCGTGCCGAGGCCGAGCAGGCGCGCAAGGACCGCACACTCGCCGAGTTCCTGCTCATGCTCGATGACCACGAACCATTGGTACGTACCGTCTATCTACTCAGTAACGGAACACTATATGCGTCGCAGATTCCTGAAGAAGTTACGGACTATTATCTGCAACGGGTTGGTTTCGAGAGCGAGGATCCGCGCCTGTGCGTACGAGACGTCTCGACTGGCTCGCATACCGGGACTCACAGAATTTGCGTGCAGAAAGCGCCTTCTGTCGCTCGCCGCGCAAAAGTTCGTGTCCGACATCGCAGCAGATGCGTACCAACACGCGCGCGTGCGGACTGGTGCGGCCCCAACGCGCGGTCGTCCCACAGGTGTCACAGCTCGTGTGCGTCTTTCTGCACTAGAATACTCTGACTTAGACTGAACAACATGCAGGACAAGACCAAGACGGTCCTTACCATGGACGACCTCAGCGCTGCGCTGAACGAGTACGGCATTTCCGCGCGCAAGCCCGAGTTTTACATTTGATTGTCTCTTGCAAGTACGTCTCCTACTTGGCAACCTTCACGACGGTCCACTGATCCATACCGTAGTGTAACATATTGTCCATGCATCGTGTAGACATAACCGTAGCGCCGCGAATCTTCAGACTTGATGACAGCAGTACGAAACGTCTGCCGTCTATGGTCGCTTAACGTGGAGATGAATTCGGTGTCTGCGGCCATCATCGCTGCGACCGCCTGCAACATCCAGGTTGACGTGCTCCTCGAACATACCCCCGTCCACGGTCGTGTTCATTCTGCAGCGAACGCTCAGATATAGCTGTGACAAGCTAATGTTACTGGGGCATGCTGTTGACGGTCCCAATACGAGCAGTGAGTCGTAACGCGAATATGGGATATGAATCGACGCCTGTCCTATGAGTCTGGCCGCGTGCAACGTCAGTCACAACAGCGACCCTCACCGCCCTGGTATAGACCGCGCGCTTCTCAATGTCCATACTTCGTGGAGCTTTTATTTCACTACAATGTATACAGTCAGAAGATGTTCCTGATTGGGACTGGGAATTCTGTCGAGTATGAGAAGTATGCCCCGCAAGCTGAAGCTCCGGGGCTTGAGCGCGACTTTGCCTTTCTCCTTCCATCATGGCACCAACCCGCACACCGAAAGCGTCGACCTCCTCGCGTACGCTGGACGGACCGCATCATTCCAAGCACCCAAAGCCACGCTCTACCTCTGAATCCACAGTGCCAGGCGTCCAGAAAATCAAATCCGCCATCCGCCAGACGAAGCGCCTTCTCGCAAAGGTGCGCCGCGTACGACTCACGCGGCAGCTGCAACCAACGCAGAGTTGCCTCCTTCTGTTACTACTACCAGGAAAAGCTCGATGCGGACAAACGTGTCACTGCGGAGAGGAAGCTCGTCTCGCTCGAGGACGACCTGCGCAAGGCCGAGACGGCGCGTATAGAGAAGAACTACGCAACGAAGTACCATATGGTGCGTCGCTTATGCTTTTCTCGCGATATGCGACTGACTGACATTCTGGTGTTTCAGGTCAGGTTTTTCGGTAGGCGCGCTGTCTGCGGGGCGTTTTTGAGCACCATCGCTAAACCGTCTACGCAGAACGACAAAAGATTGTTCGCAAGATTGCACAGGCTGTGAAAGCAGGCGACGACGACGCGTTGCGAGAACGCAGGATCGATTTGAACTATATCCTCGTGCGTCTTTGTTGTCGTGGGCCAGCTATTCATGTCCAACTAATTGAACTCTTCCCTCTTCCGTGCAGCATTACCCCAAGACGCAGAAGTATATATCGCTGCTGAAGACGGGCGAGGACGGAGCGGTGAATGTGCAGCGCGAGGAATTCCGCGAGCGCGTGCGGACCATGATGGAGAACGGCGAGGTCGACGCTCAGCCAGAACGACGGTTACGCGACGACAGCCATGGGTCGAGGAAGGTCGCCGTGACGGCAACGGCGGATGCGCAAGGAGAACGGCCGGAGCGAGTCGCGCGGCAGGTGCCTGGCGTCGAGAGTGACGACTTCTTTGCTGATGAGGATAGCGAGGAGGAGGAGTAACAAAATGCTAGAGAGTCGACGTCACAAGTCACAGCTACTCTACCATACATTTCTACCTTCCCTCCTCACTCCTCCACGAGACCCTGGGTACACAAACTTCATACAGTCGATCTCGCAGCGCGTATTTCTTAAGTCAGACTCGATCCTTGTCATCGGGAATACATATCCAGAGACTCATAGAGGTCATGCTAGTCGAACTCCTGGTTTTCGCCGATGCCGACTCCATACATGAACTTGCAAATGCATTCCTAGAAGTGATCTTCTAGACGCGCATCGAGAGGCGGAGAGGTGGGATCGACGGTGTGGCCGAGCTGGAGTCCTTTTCCGTACATGTATCGCCGGCGTTGTCTCCAGGACTCCAGTGAATGCTAGGGATATCAAGAAGACAAGGGAGTTGATTGGTACTATTCTACACATAGTTACTTATACACCAAGAATACATTCGCGCGGGCGTCGATGCTTGGCCGGACGTCACGAAAAAGTCAGCCCAAGAACTTGAAATCTTCCGCATCATAGTAGGGGACCTCGCTCGCGGACATACATGTGTGGACACATTGCTTGAAGTGGTCCTCGAGGAGAACGTCGAGAGGTCGGTGCGCGGGGCCGACGATGTGATCGAGTTTGAGGTGGTGTCCTTGTACGTCTTCGCATCCCCCGCTGAAGTAGATAATTTTGTAGTTGTCCTGGAAAGAAATAGAAACAGTTCCGAGGAAGTGTAGTGAACAGTTGACTGAGACTCCTCACGTGGATGTCGACGCCGAAATCGTACATGTTCCACGCGCAGTGCAAGTCGCTGCGCAGAGTGAGGACGGTTTGAACCGGATTGATCGTCTCCTGAGCTGGGAAGTTCTTGGCCGTCCATTCCCCGTCGAACGAGGGAGTAAAGATACGCGTGGCCATGAGACGAGTAGTCGATATTCGATCGTGCGCGACCATGCACGTCTCGTCGTCGCGAGCTAGCGCCATGGCGCGAAGGCGCTTTGTCTCGCGCGCGAGGTGTCGCGGCGTAGACACAGGAGCTCGACCGCGCCAGAACGACGTGCCCAGCAGAACCTCTCCACCGCTCACATCGCGCATGATGTAGGCGCCACGCTGAACGCTTGTCGCACCGTCGGCGAGCATAGGCCCAACGACGTTCTTGTCTGGATCATACTCGAAGAAGCGCAGGTCGGCGGAAGTCGAGGGAGGGACTGGAACCAAGAGTGGGATGAGCCAGCTGTACATGCTCGACCAGGCCGTGTCGCCGTACGTGTAAAAGCCTGAGCCCGGTGAGTTTTCTTCGAAATCTGGCCAGGACATCCTGAACACGCACCACCGATAACCCCAGTCAATTTAGCAGCAAAGTCGGTCCCGTAGAGCACGACGTTATGTTGCGGTCTCTTGGTCTCCATTGTGCAAGCGAAATGCGGCGGTGGGACGAGATGAAAGTACGAGTTTGAAGGTTTGAAGTCCGAATGATGCCGCAGACTACGGTGTTTTCTCTAGCCCATCGTCGTCGTCGACTGGGTCCTCAGCTCACATGAGATTGCTGATATAATGAGAAAAGCACTCCTCCAGTAGAATATCTAGAGGCCGGAGCCAGCTGTCGACAATGTATTCTGGCAGGCGCAGCCGTTGGCCATGAACTAAGTAGTTGTCGCCGGTAATGCACACTATAAACGCTCGACCACAGAGTACAGCCATAAGTGTAGAAGCTGGTGGGCTGTGACTGAAGCAGTCTCGCTATCGGAACACCTACTCCCACTACAACAGTCCCACTGCCTTGAAGGAGAAGTCTGTACCGAAGAAACGGAAGTTTCAGATATTCCAAACAGAGTGCTTGTGCATCATAGGAAACGCCAGAGATTGAGCGCGTCTTCGTCACTGTGGCGGTAGAAGTCAAGGCGAGATACCCTTAAGCCATCCACTACGACGACTTATAAACCCACTGCGTGCACCCTGGAAACACAAGCACTGGCAACTGCTCTTCATCGTTTCAGATTACAAACAGTGAGAAAAAGTATCCCGATGTACTAGAACACTACCACACAGCAAGAGCTACATTCCGTGCGCTACCCGACGCCTGATCAAAGAGATTGACTAGGTCCACCCGCATTTCTGGCAGCTTCTCCTGCAAGAAGAGGTACCTGTCAAGGAGAATAAGGCTCTCCACCACCGGCCCCAGAACGCAGCGCAATATATGCAACACTTCGACGCGACGCGCAAGGAGCGCGAGTTCTCCGGCGTCATCGATGGATTGAGGCAGACCGCTGGGATCAAAGCCCATGCGCGGCGCAGCAACGGCGAGAAAGTGACTCCACGCGTCGTAAGCCGAATCATTCAGTCGCCCTAGGCGTGGCGCACTGGGCATGCCGTCGCGGTGTGGCTGGAACTCGTCGGGCAGCAGGCGTACGAGAAGTGCGCGGTATACGATCTTCTTCACCGCCAGTTCGGTGTTTTCCCATGCTTCGGGCGAAGACTTCCAGTGAGCCGGACACTGCGCAGCAAGGTGCAGATGCTGGAGAGTCAGCTCGAAGTTGAACTCGGCGTTGAGAGTTTGGACGGTGACCGACAGTGGAAAGTCCCTCGGCAGCTCCATGAGGTGGTAACAGCAGCCAACAGCTGTCATCCCCGAAGGCCGCCATGTCGAAGCTTCGACTGAGGTCTGTGCGACATACTGCCGCATGATGGTGGGCGTCAACCCGCCGCAAGCATGCAACGCGACAAGATGTACATTCGACCGTGGCGGCACCCACTCCGATATCGCAGCGTCTAGCGACTCGGAGTTGACCTTGACCAGTTTATGCTCGAGCGACCCGAATATAGCAGGTGTTTCTTCAACGTCGTCCTGGCCGTGCTTTTTGCGTTTCGCGCGACGTCGCGCTATCTTCGTTTCTTGCATTCGTGCGCCATGAGTTTGAACGTCACTCGAGTCGAGCGCTAGCACATCAAACGAATGGGGTGGAGAAGAGAGGGCACGAGACAAGTAGCCCTGTCCTGCGCCGACGTCGACGATATGTCGCGTCTCTGCCCGTGACTCCTTCACGGCGGATGCGACGAATGCGCTCATCCTCCGAACCTCGTGCGCTTTCTTGGGAGACATGCCGACCGGGAGATGACCGTTGCCGTCCAAGAGAGGATCCATTGGGCGCTCGCCAGACTCTCGAGGAAGGGAGAGGCTCTGAGCCTCCTGCAAGAGAGCGCCGAGTTTGCCAGGAACATTGCAGTTGTCTACGACACGCTCCCATTGTCGAGGACGCTCCCCAGCCCAGTCCCACCAGTCATCCCATGTCGTATGGTGGCCATTCGCAACAACCCAGTTCGGATGGTGATGAAAGATGGACACGACATTGGGGGACGAGAGAAACGCGAGTAGATCGCGTGCATAAGAGGCCAGGCGAGAATCTGGAGCCTGCTCAGAATAGCGCGCAGGCAGGTCTATAGTCATAGATCTCTCGTCGCCGAGGGAGCTGGGGATGAGTGAGTGGTCCGGGTTCAACGCGTATGGAGTCGGGCCGCGAAAACTGCTTTCGCATTTCTTCCTGCTAAGTCCATGCGTTGCAGCGCGCGGCGGCTGGCGGCGTCCGCGGCTCTCCATATCCCAAAGGGGGGCTTCACAGCCCAGCTCACGCCAGAAATATGGGCGCAGCTGCAGCCACCGCCGCCAGAGGCCTTGTCGGCGCTGGCGGCTCGAATAGGTCTCCGCAACGTCTTGCCAGACCCAGCGGCCATCCAGCAGGCCTGCACCCACAAATCCATTCTGCAGCTGCACGCCCGACACGCGCCCGACACGCCCATTCCAGCGACCAACGCCGTCGCGGCCAGTCTCGGCAACTCGCTCATGGGTCTGTTCGCTGCAGAATATCTTCACTCGGCGTACCCGCATCTCCCAACACGCGTCATGAAGGCTGCGACGACCGCATATGTCGGCCGGGCGACCTGCGCGTCCGTGGCGCGCGAAATGGGCGCCGGACCGCTGCTCAGATGGCACCGCACATCGTCGACACCGACAAAACCCGCGCTGCTCATCGAGGACGCGCTCTCCACCATTCCCCGCGCACTCACCGCCATGGTCTACACCCAGCGCGCGCTCCCCACAGCACGCAAGTTCGTGCACGCGTTCTTCCTCGCCCGCACAGTCGACTTGCGCTCGCTCATCAAATTCCGAGACCCAAAACTCGCACTCAGTATTACCGTAGACAAGTTCGGCCGCGAACGACCTATTTCCAGGTACGTGTTGCCCGCTGTCGCCTTTTCCTCCGAGGTATCAATGCCTCACTGCGTGCAGATTACTAAAAGAAACTGGGCGGCTGTCCAATTCGCCAACCTTTGTCGTGGGCATCTATTCTGGCGCAGACCAACTTGGAGAGGGTTTCGGCTCGTCATTGCGCATGGCAGAGTTCCGCGTACGTCTCCAATTGGACCTCGTCGTGAAAAACTCGCTCACATTTGCTCAGGCGGCAGAAGACGCGTTGCACCGACTCTACCTCACACGGACACCAGAAGAGATGCTCTCCCTTCCAACCTCCACTTTCCCTACCGGCCTTGGCTCCGTGTTCGATTCTATCGGGCCGGAGTTGAAGTACGAGCCTGGCACGCTCGGCGAGAGCGAAGTGCTCTTCGGGATGGCAGATCGCGCTCCGGGCGTGGGTACGCATCAGAGCGAGCGGGCAGATAGCGGCGCGCAATACTAGTTTATTTCACGTGCACTGTACATGGACAGCGCGTGGTTTAAAGCGAGGAGGAGTCACGTCTGTCAGACAAGTCTACATCTAGACGAGGACCTGCTCGACGCCAGGCGGCAGGACGTAGTCGCCCTGGCGTCTGACCTCGTCGAAGATCTCCATCTCGAGCAGACTCTTATCCCAGCCCCACAGCTCGCTCTCGATCTTGCCGTCTCTGACGCTTCGAGCGACTTCATCGGCCTGGAAGTGCCATCCGCCGCCCTCGAACTTGAACTCGTCTGGACCGTACTGCTCCACCTCATCCTTGCCATTAAGCTTCACGCTGAACGACGGCGGCTTGTAGATGGGGTGCGGAACGGTGATCTGGCCCTTGGCAAAGCGAATGACGAGCGGCGGGTCTGGCGACTCAGCGTTGATGCTGTCCGAGAGGATCGCCTGCGCCCCAATATTCTGAAAGTCGAGCACAAAGGTCGTGTTGCTGTCGACGCCCGTAAGATCCGTCTTCACCATCGTACCTGTGATCTGCACGACGCGGCCAAGTCAGAGGCTTCACGGACAGGGATCTAATGAGTGTTGCGCACCTTGCTGGGCTTTGAGCGATTGTTCTGCGGTCGCTCATACAATGCAATAATTGCCTGGTAGTTTGCGTGTGAGCGACGATATCATCGAGGCATCATTGAGCATACCCAGACGAGCGGGTATGGACCCCTGCATCACACGCGGGTCAACTTCCAGGGTGAAGATTAGATAGGATGAACCTCAAAACGTACAAGTCAAGCAACGCCCCGCCGCCCAACTTCGGGTCAAGGATCCGGTGCGTGAGTGGTATATCTGTGTTATCCAGTCACGAGGTCACGAACGATAAGAATGTCGCTATCGTCAATCTGTAACTGTAGCGAAACGCACTGTGGATGTCAAAGTCGCCAGACAAGTCCGCCTGACTGAAGCGCAACGATGAGCGAGAGCCTCGTACGAGAGCCAATGACAACGCACACGACACGAATATCGCCCAGACGCGCGTCTTCAGCGGCTTTCTTGATTGCGGCGGCGATGGGTTGGAAGCGCGTCCACATTGCCTCCATGAAGAACTTCTTCTTTTCCTTTGCGAGGGCGAGCAGTGTGCGGAGCTCCGCTGCATTGACGGTCACGGGCTTCTCGCACAGAACGTGCTTCCCGGCCAACAGTGCATCGCGCGCGTTGACGAAGTGATGTGTATGCGGAGAGCCTGGAATGCCAACGTTCGTAATGGCAATTGCGACGAGCATGAAAGTGCGCACCGATGTAGACCGCGTCGACGTTCTAGCGCAACAATCAGTGCATGAAGCGTGTTTGTGCGAGAGATCGAGACGTACGGGGTCGTTATACACACCCGCGTAGTCGCCATACGTCGATACGCCTTCGACGTTCGGCGCGAATTTGTCTGCGAACTCGCGCGCTTTCTTCTCATCGCGCGACCCCACGGCAACAAGCTTGTGCACGACGTCCGTCACGCCCCGCGTCTTGGGATCGACCAGGATATCCTGGAGCGCCACTTAGATTATAATCTATGCACACCAAGTTCGCGTACCTTTGTGAAGACGCTGCTGATCCAACCAGAGGCGACGATGCCCCAGCGCAGCGTAAAAGGCTCGGAAGACATTGTCGTGGTAGGTGGGTGTGATGGTGGTGGTGACGAAGACAGAAGAGCAGGCACGGGAGGGATAAAGCTCGGCCACATGCACACCAAGGCACGGCGTATCGGGCCGAAAACGCCATAGCTCATACTTCGTCCCGAGATTGCAGGGACGCCTCCAGCTCTTCGAGAGCCTTCCGCTCTTCCATTACATAGCGGAGAGCAAGATGCACGCGTCTATCGCTCGCGGAGGTGGTCTGTACAACTCCCTGTGAGCAAGGGTTGTAGTAAACGTGAGAAAACGCACTTCAAGCAAACGCTCGAGTTCTTGAACGGTGTATTGCATTGCACATGCCGTCCCAGTTCCGTTCCCAGGAAGAACAAAGCCGTATCTGACGAGCAGCTCGGTGTTGGAGAGCCCGGCGGCGTCGTATGTGTTGAAGACTTCGTCGCCGGCACGAATGAACTCGGTCGTGACCATGTCGCAGGTGTCCTCCAAGTCGACAGCCTCAGGAGCAATGATGATGTCAGGTACGGGGTCTCCATCTTCCCTGTCGTGCTCGCATTCGAAGAGCGAGCCGCAGGACGCGCAGACTTGGTAATCTGTCTGGAACGAACATGAACACAAGGGCTATTGAGGACCGTGCAAGCTGACCTGCATCTGAATAGTAAAGTCGTTTGTATGGTTGAACCTGTTGAACGTATCAGCTTGGCATATTGTCATCGAAGGAAAAGCGTACGCGTCTGCGATGGGAACCATAGACATACCGTGGTACGCGTCGACGACGAATGCACGCGATGATACAAGCGAGTACGCGTGTAGAATGTCCGTCTCCTCGACCTCGTCTAGGTCTTCGTGCTGCGCCAACAGCGGAACGACCTGTTCGCGGAAGTAAGCGCGCGCTCTGGGCTGTAATTCCTTCAGCGTCGGTCGAACGTTGGAGCAAGAACTCACGAGAATGTCGCGTCGTTTGATTAGAGCCTGAGCAGGCGTCCCTTCAAGCCACTGCATTTCCGGCGAGTCTCGCTCCCACAGATGCGCAATGTCGACGCAGGTCGTAGGAAGCGACTGTAGATATCCGAAGAACGGCGACAGAAGTCCCCGCTGCATCTCCGCGCACAGCGCCGTGGCCAAGGCAAACGCACTGGTATGGGCTAGGTCGTACGAGTCGCCGAACCACTCGGAGACGTAGCAGGTCCGCACAGACAAGATTGCATTCTTCGGAATCGCGACGAGCGTCGACTCTGAACCGATACCCGCGCGTGCTACCACAGAAATTGAACCCTCGTCGCTTTGGACGAGTGCGACGCGTGGGTCAATCCGTATCCCATGCGTAGAGCACCAGTCTAGCAGCGTCTGAACCGATGCAGGCGTCATTCGCTGGCGGACATGCACATGGCGTAAAGCAACACGTGCCAACTCCGCACGCCAGGCGGATCGGATGTCTTCGAGGTATATAATATTTGTATTCTAACATCCTTGGTGGAATACTTCATACAATAGCGTTCCCTTTTAAGCTAAAGATCCAAGGTCGAGTGATCGATGACTTCCTTTCGCGCGCCAGTGACACGTCTAACAACGAGCCAACGAACGTCCGAACGTCCACCCGTTCAAGATGAAGATGGCTGAGCGTGGAAGCTGCGCTTTACCAGTAGGCGGGCCGCGGTCACAGCGCGACGGTGCGATGCACCAGCACACACAGGTTAAGAACTGAGCGAAGAAGATCCCCAAGACACGTGAGCCGTCAAGTTGCTCAGAAAATTCCTTTAGGCTTGCACGCCATGCGCACGCCGAACGATGAAGGGCGCCTGAATCGCGACGAAGCCGTCCTCGAGTTCTTCTGCTTGCCGTTTTACGAGGCACCGATAACGTTCAATGCAGGACGGGCGAGGAAATGAGGAAGGAAAGACAGCGCGCTGGTGCGGCTGAGGTGCCAACGCGCGCGACTTGTGAGCAAGCCATGTACAGACACACAGCCATGCAATGGTAGAGCTACACGCTAAAACATTGTGAGAGTCAATGGTGGTGGTATGAGGTCAAGGAGCTTAGCGGCATTTCCCTTTCTGGATCTCTGCTCTCACCGCAAGCATGGCGACGCTTCTCCCACCGCCCAAGCGCCAAAAGCTCTACCACGGCATCGCTGCGCCAGAACCAGAGCCTGAAAAGCCTACGCCGAACATCGTCGTCCAGTTCGTGTCCGAGGAAGACGGCCAGCCACTCGCTCCAGCGGTCAATCTGCCCGCAAATTTTTCGCGGGCCAATCTCGAGTCACTCGTTAATAAGCTTTCCAACAAGGTACTTACAAAGCTGAGAGCCTTACTACCCACTATTAATCATGAGCATTGTAGGACGATGATCCAGTTCCTTTCGCTTTCCATGTCGCGCTGAAGGACTTGGCCGATACAAACGCCCCGACGCGTCTCGCGATATCCAACTCGATAGAACAGGATGTGCTCGACCACCCCTCGAAACAGTTTACTACAGAAGACATCTTCATCGTTCAATGCGCCCCCCAAGCCGTCTTCCGCGTCCGCCCTGCAACGCGCTGTTCGTCCACGCTCAACGGCCACTCGGCCGCGATCCTCTGCGCATCCTTCTCCCCGACGGGCAATATGCTCGCGACGGGTTCGGGCGACAATAACGCGCGTTTGTGGGACCTTAATACCGAGACACCTTCGCATGTCCTGTCTGGACACAAAGGCTGGGTGCTCTGTGTCGAGTGGGAGGCGCGCGAGAGAAAACTCGCGACCGGAGGACACGATGGACATGTGCGGCTGTGGGATCCGAAGACGGGCAAGGCGATCGGCGACGCACTGCGCGGGCACACGAAGTGGGTGACTTCGCTCGCGTGGGAGCCTATCCATATGTCAGTCCTCATGCGTTCGACTACAATCCACCGTCAACTTACCCCGTGTGTCTGCAGAAATCCGAGTGCACCGCGTCTTGCGTCGTCCTCGAAGGATTGTACCGTCAAAGTGTGGAACACTGCTACGCGCGCGCTGCAGTATACGTTGGGCGGGCACACTGTCAGCGTCAACGTCGTCCGATGGGGCGGTAGTGGCAAGGGCGTGCTGTACACTGCAAGCAGCGACCGGACGGTGCGCGTGTGGGACGCCGAACAAGGTCGCCCGCTCTACACCCTCAAGGAACACGCGCACTGGGTCACCACGCTCACCCTCAACACTGACTTCGTTCTGCGCACCGGGCCGTTCGACCACAAAGCAAAAGTCCCCGCTTCCGACGAGGAAGGTACGTCCACGGCACGACATACACTTGACTCCTAATTGATGCCCCCTGCAGCAAAGGAGGCAGCGCTCGCACGGTACAACGCGCTCGTCGCGACAAATGGCGAGCTGCTCATAACGGGCTCTGACGATCATACGCTCTTCCTCTGGGACATTTTCGGCGAGAGCGGCGGGACGAAGCCAAAAGCCCGTCTGACGGGCCACCAGCGCCAGATCGCGCACGTCGCGTTCAGCCCCGACGGTCGGTGGGTCGCAAGCGCCGCGTTCGACAACAGCGTGCGTCTGTGGGACGGCCGTACAGGCAAGTTCGTTGCGACACTGCGCGGACACGTCGGCGCTGTGTACCGGCTCGCGTGGTCGGCGGACTCGCGCTTGCTGGTCAGCGCGAGCAAGGATAGCACCGTTAAAGTAAGCCCGCGCTGTTGATAATGTGTGTAGGCCTACTGACGCGACTTGCGCTATAGATATGGAATCTGAAGACATACAAGATACATACGGATCTCCCGGGACATACAGATGAAGTCTACTGCGTCGACTTCGTCGCGGACAAGATCGTGAGCGGCGGAGGGGACACGACGCTCAAGATGTACGTCCTTCCCGACCTCCCATCTACGCTCCTGCTCTGACACGCGTATTTTTCAGCTGGAAAAATTGATACAGTGCCATACTTGTGCGTTGCCATACATGCATGGATCTATCTACACTTCGACGTTTGTGAAGGTCTCGGTGAAGACATCGAAGTTGTCGCCTCCCACAAAGTTCGGGTCTCGCTTGCTGAACACGGCGAACGTGACGAGTCTGAACCATCCCTTGAACTCCTCTTCCTTCAGAATGTCGCGCATCTCCTGCGAGACCTGTTTCGGCGGGCACCTGTATGCGCCGCAACCCATCGCGCCGAGCACGAGCACGTCCTGCTTTCTTCGCGCCGCCATGCGCAGCGTGAGACGTATCTTGCCGCGCAAGTCGTTCAGTTCGCTATCGCTGAGGTGTCCTTTGAGCGCGCGCGGCGCGGCGACTGTGAGTACAGAGACTACGACGCGTTCGGATTCGGGAAGGTCGGCGCAGTCGTGTGCGAGATCGTCTTTGAATACTACGACGGCTGGAGAGAAGATACCCGCGACGCTGCCTGGGCCCGTGTTCGGCCACGGATACCACGATGCGTTCAGCGTCTTGAACAATGTGCTCGAGTAGCAGAGCGCCTCTTCCTGTCCAGGTGCTGTCAGAACGAACACATTGCACAAAGGGAACACACCTGAGTGCGACTGAGCGACACCTCCCATCCGCCACCGGGATACTCATCGCTCGCCAGGTTCAGCACCGCGACACGGGCATCCGGTATCTCCTTCAACAGCTCGCGCGCCAGCGTAAAAGAGTCGGAATTGACGATTCGGACGCGCTGTGGGGTGTAATTTGGCCACGGCAGCCCAGATTCGCCGTGGGTCAGCGGCGGGAGGTCTGCATCGTGCAGGAACTCGGCGTCGAGCGATGCGCCGGGCGTTGATGCCACGATCGAATCGGTGCGTGCGAGCGTGTCGTGCG
>KV426412.1:0-16422 GCA_001632375.1 Exidia glandulosa HHB12029
ACTTCATCTTTGTGTTGTGTTCATCCACCCTCCCTCCCTTTTTCCTAGAGTTGTCTTAGGCCTAGCCTTCGTCAGTTCTTGCTGAGTTTAGTGCGTGGCGATCACCGCGACTTCTGAGCAACAAGGACGCGCTCAAGAACACAGCGCTGTTTGAGTGGGTGTATGGCTCAATCGAGTCACATCTTTGACACCTGTTGGAACGAGCTCTTCAATACCTCAGCGCCGAGTGGGACAATCCCAGTCGCAACCGTGATTGGCACTACAAGGTCGAAGCCATTCGTGAACTGCAGTTGAGGCTCAAGTTCATTGGGCGCGCGGTGTTGATGTACAAGGACGCAGCACGCAGGGAACTTGTCGCCCTATGCACAGAGGTTCTGCTGATGTACGTCTCCATCGAATCAAGCCGCCGCGCAGAGCTGGAGCTGGACATAGAAAAGTGAGTCGGAGAGTACAAGGAGTGCAGTGATTCTCACCAGCACAGTGAGGTTGTTTACTATGATGGCCTTCGGTGTGGCCGTGCACGCGCGCATTGATCATCCTGAATGTAGAAGTCATCTTTCAATACAATGTATGCGGAGCAGCTTTCGCGCACACCCGAATTTGTTACACAAAGATGACAAGAGAGAGATGGATCCTCCTCTCTTCCATAGCAGGGTTGAATGTTGCAAAGAAACCAGACGTAAAAGTAGTAAGACGTCGGGGTCGGATCGAAACGGTCTTGGCTTTTACCACAAAGAATCCTTGGTGGGCGTAGTCTTAGTGAGCTACTCCTCATGTTATGTGCACTTCAACCTTTAGTACGTACAGCCTGACAGAGTTCCAATACGCGCCACTGAGAAATCTGGCATGTCAGCCCGAGGAGGTCTGGGTACGGATTACACGGTGGTGCATTGTAATGCTGTTGCAGGACGATCACGCATGGTGCCTATTGAAGTCGCGAGTGCGCTCTGTACTTGCGTTCAGATTGTTATTGCCGACTTCACGGCGGGCTGTCCCAAGCGCAGTGTACGGCCAGATGGTGATCTCGTGCGTACAGCGCGAGTGGTTACGCAGCGCAATTGCCCAGGCACCCTTTCTTCCAACGCACACACTGGTTTGGGGAGTTGCTCTTGAAGCGTTGCCCAGGACGATTGCCCTGATTGAATCTCTGCGCTTCCACATGCATTCCCCAAGCTAGTCTCACTCTCTGTTATTGTTTGCATGTGCTGCGTTGGTTCGTGGGATGCCAAAACAATTGAGGGCTTGCTATACGCTCTGGTGGGGCTTCTTCACAGGATGAACGACCTGGAATGTCTGTCAGTAACGGTGGACCTCCCAGAAAGCGATGTGTTGGTGTCCGTAGAACATCTTATGGACACCATCGAGTTGTCAAAGCTCTATCATGTGCGCCTCTGCCTCATGGGCTTCTCCATTACATCAAGCCATGCAGTTGTCCTCCCCGGGTCGCTCTGTGAGCTGGATGTGTCCGAGCAGGTATTCAACTTGCAGTACCGGTCCATGCCCAGCGGACTACAACGGTTATGTATACACCACACCAGACCACATGCAGCCTTATGGACATGCGCAGGGGTACTAGACCAGAAGGCGCTGCAAGGTAATACCGCCTTGCACAATCCCTCTGTGTGTTTGCTCAGGGGATTTTACAGTCTGGAACGGCTTGTGGTACTCAAGTTGGAGGATGTACCCATCTCATTCACGACCACAGACTCTTTGAGAGTTCTCTCTCAGCTGAAGCGACTGGACTTGCATCCTTCGGTGTGGGTCGAATGGCCAGTCGACTGCATCACAGACAAGGAGAACCTGCTGCCTGATGTCGTGGAGGTAGAGTCTCCACCATGGCATGGCGGAGGGACAAGCCATTTGGACCCAGGCGATGATGAGCACCCGCACACCGTTCTTGTCCCTGCGGCCATGGAGTGGGAGGATGATGAGCGCATGACTCTGTCTCCTACAGAAGCGCAGTACACATATTGCTTTCTAGAGCGTGTCGTCCGCGATCTGCTGCATCTCGAGGTTCTTCATATCGGTGGTGCTATGCACAATGTAAGGAGGGCATCACCTTCCCAAGGTCGCCGGGTGTGGGAGGAAATCTGGTCCCTGTGTGCCCGTCATGCCAATCTCTGTGTCTTCGGTTTTGGACGATGCGATGCGCGCCCCTCCACCCACAGACATATCGCTACAGGCTGTGGCAGCTGTCGCGAAAACATTGGATTCGAACTCAATCAATACGAGCTGGGCTACAGCTTCAGGCTGCTGGGCCTTGGCCGGAGTCACGACAGCGACGAGTAATGCAACTGGCAGAGTGCACACACAGCATGCGTTGCAGACTTTCAGCACCTGTGTTCATCGTTGTCTTTCAACTCGAGCTGGATGGATCCCAGTCGATTCTTCCCTCCGAGCCAGGCGACACTGTGGACGAGATCTGCTCACAACACACGCTTTGAGAGCACATGGAATGAAGCCGGCATGTGAAAAGGAAGTGGAGGAAGGTATAAGATGTTGCGGCGGGGATGTGAGGACGAGGTTGTTGAGGGAGACGGTGAAGCTGGCACCAGCGATGTGCATATTCCGCTTCTGTCCGGGAAAGCTGGGGTTGGAAGCCCATGGCTGTGGTGGTAGTCTGTATATGCGTAAAGGTGCAATAAGCTGCATAGACGGTACCGAGCCGAGGGCGCTGCAGGTCGTGTGGCTTGGCGCGCGCGCCTTTGGCACATTCGAGGAGGAAATTGATATCGGTGCATTATGCGCTGTACTGCTGTCGCACCGTGGCAATGAACATCAGTGAGGGGGATGTGGTGCTACCAGCAGGTGGAGGTGGGGTAGGTGCACACGGCGGATCCGGGGCAGGTGGCATAATCAGAGGTGGGAGTGGGTCTCGTGGGGGTGATACTGGGATGAGTGGATGCAGTGGTGGAAGTGTAGGGCTCTCCATGAGTAAAGTGATCACAGCTACAGGTGGCGTCACCGAAGAGTAGTCAACTCTGATACAGGTGAAGAAGCTAGACACGGCATAACAGCATAGGTGTTCGCTGCAAGATCACGAAGGGTGCTGTGTCAAACATAATGAGGGCAGCAATGAAGCGGAGTGTCGACGTCTCGGAAGGGGGTATTATGGTCAACGTCAAGCTGATCGTACGCGAAGGTGGAAGGTAGGAGTGTAGTGCCAGAGTGGACAGACGCGTGGGGACAGAGGCGTAAAAGGAGGTCAAATAAGGGGCGAATTGTGGACGAGGCATTGAGGAGGTGTGTGATGGAGGGAATGGTGAGTCTGTCACTGGGGGTGGGAGTTTTCTCAACGTAGACCCGTGCACAAATGATGTCCATAGCAATGTGCAGGCAGACACCATCACCGATGAACTGGACAACAAAAATGAAGTCAGTCTCTGTCTATCCGTGGTGTGAGTGGTGGCAAGGAAGAGTATGAGATAAGCGGTACAGTGCGTGGTGGTTCGGGCGTTTCATTCTCGCCGTCTTGGTTCAGCTGTGCAAGTGCAAGATGAGTCCACTGAGCAGAAATCTTCCTCGTGTGCTCACTTGACGTAGAGTATGACCATGCACTGGAGTCTGCTCCTCCTCCTCCTCGTGCTGCAATTGTTGAAGTGTCGCCAACCGCGCACGACACCGAGTGGGTGGGTCTGAGCCCAAATTACGGTTGGTGTTCTCAGGGTGTATATCAGCGGGTCGGTCGATGTTGCATGAGACGTTGGCTGGAATCGCATTGGGATGACGCGCATGCCAATGAGGATGCTCGCTCCTCCTTGTGGGCTGAGGCAGTTCGCTTTTCTGGTGTCCACGCGCCATGGGATGAAAGAAGGACAAGCCACACAGAGCGGAGTTAAGCAACTCAATTTCAGATAGCCCGAGCGTACAATGACATGGAACTACTACAGGAAGATCGGAACACAGGAGTCAACGTATCGATCAAAGAACTCTAGTGCCCTGACCCACCACAGGCGCCGAACGTTCTGTAGGATTTCCCGTTATACCCGGTGTGCGCGCAAGCTGCGCTGTTGCCGCTGCCTCAGCATGTTCTCTGTTCTGTTCCGGATTTTTGTATTGTGTGCTCGTGACTCTCGTTATCTCTATATTTTGATCCCGTTTGCTCAGTCAGTGTCTCCTATATAACCCCCGAAGCCCGCGCTCGGCGTCTCTCACCGTATCTTATACTGAGAGTCGCCGAGGTATGTTCCTTTGTGTCCCGACCGTCGTTTACTCGTAGCTCACACCTGTTTGTAGTTCTGACTCTGTCCTCACTCATTAGGTTAGCTTCAATACCACTGTATCTTATACTGAGAGCCACCGAGTTCTGACTCTGTCCTCACTCGATAGCTCTCTGGCAATTCTTACACGTTCATGCTCGTAGAGTCCATGTCAACGTGCAAGGCAAGGTGTTGGTCAAGGGCGCGGATCTCGTCAGGGGCAATTGGAACCGGAGGTTCAGGAACACAGACTTCAACCAGCCTGCGTGGCAGCGTCGTCGAGCTCGACCTGGTTTGCAGCATGCTCCCAGTGAATGCGCATCATGCTGTCATCTTCATGCTCTTCCCATGCAATGCTGTACTCCGCAATGTTGTGCTGAGGAAGTTCGTCAGTGTCGACAACTTCCAAAGAGCGCACACCGTGTTGATGTACGCCAATGTAGTAGAGTTCACGCGGTGTTGGTAGATGCTGACAGCAAGGGTGGTTTGGGAGACGACTGAATGTGTGATTGTTCCAGCCATCTGCCCAGGTCATGGCATCGAATTTGATGCACGGGAGGTGGTGCAAGAGCCAGATATGAAACTGGTCGTTGCAGTCGAGACGATGCTCGTGCTCGAGCGCGAGGAAGAAGTTACTCCACTTCGCCACAAAGCCTTTGACAACGTCCACCCCCAGATGCTCAATGTGTACGTTGTGAACGCTCTTGCTCCAGATATACAATCCACGGTCGAGGCCTCAAAGCTCTTCCATGAGGTGTGCGACTAATAGGTTCTCGACTCTGTGGTCACCTCGCATGCGGCTTGGGGCACCATGTACAGCAATGATCTCACGGAATAGGCGTTCAACGATCTCGGCGCAATTGTTGTTACTGGTTCAAATACCGACCACGAAGCGAGAGTAGCTGTCGATGAAGGCATGTATGACGATCTTCCAATGTATCAACCCTATGTGGCTTGTGAGCACAAAGGTCGGGATGTCAATGAGTTGATGTACCATGCTGTCCATCATGGTGCCAGAGCAAGTTGAGGCCGGCGACACGGTACTCTCAACGGTGAATCTCCTGCCTGCCAAAGTGCGCAGTTGCTCCAGTGGCGTGTTGAATTGCCTGCGCGGTGCGCTCGCGTGAAACGTCCAGGATGTTGGCAGCACAAAGTTGACCAATGACCATGCTGCAACTGTGGTTCTCAAACTGGTTGATGATTGAGGCGACAGAGGTGTCGAGGTTTGCATCTGAGATGGTACTGGGTAAACAACCGGGCGCGTCTGGATTGCAGACGTAATGAGGCTGGCCGTCGTCAGGAGCGTTGTCCAAGGCGAGAACGGGCAGGGCAGCAGAAGCTATGCCAGCATCTAGAAGCTGATGAAGGACAGTTTGTGGATGGATACCAAGCAGCTTTGCGATATGCGCGGGGCCAGCCATCTTGTACATGGTCCGTAGGTATTTGAGGTTGATGGAAATGCGTGGGTGACCTCCGGTTGGCATCACTGAAGTTCTGTGGGAATGCCATGTGGGAATGCTGCGGGAAAACATATTCCTGCACAAATCCCGCAGTGTTCATCCCGGATTCCTGGAGGAATCCTGTGGGCAGTTTTACGGTTTGGAATTTACTTTTGTCCGGATCTATCATCCACACTAGAAGGCTTAGATTTCTGCCATGTGGGTGCCATGGGAGTGGGTATAAAAACACAATCTGCCGATTTACGCTCATGAACCATACCGCGGCCAACCAGCCATGCGAAAATGGTGCACTGTCTCTCGGCTTCAGCTCCAAATCAGCTTTCTGTTTCAGTCTAGTGTCATGGCGAGCCATGTATGCACCGGTGGGAGGATGCTCAGGGAGGGACGAAGGGGGCGAGGAGACCAAGTCTGCATACCATGCTGTATAGTCAAGAGATCGAATCTAGGGTACATGGGTATCGAGAGGGGATCTATATACAAAACACGAGGGCGGTGGAAGGGTGCCGCAAATAGCACCCTTCACTAGGAAAGGAAACTCAACTGCACGCAATGACAAGACCACATCGTGTATATCCGGACAAGACATAAATGTCACGCACAAAGTGCGAAGCCTCAGCGATACAAACAACGGGTGCGGTGGGATGACAAGCGGTGAAGTAAACATAAGTAAATAAGGAAGGAATATGGTGGTAAGGGTGCACCATCCTCCGATGTCGGGCTGATGAGAGCGAACATATCACTAAACAGGGATCTTGCGAGTGGTAAGGGGTACGAGGAGGATAGAACAACAAGGTGCTGAAAGGGGGGGGGGGAAGGAACTAGAAGGAAGAGATGGAACTGGATACACGTAAGGGCAGAAAATAGGGACAGGTCATCACAGCATCACGGAGGGAAAGAATTCATATATGTGCACAAAGGATATCTCTCACCCGTGGTCGTGGGCAGTGACGAGGGGCTATATCAGCGATCGGACATCGTTTGTGCGTGGGGGAAATCGAGGATCGCTCGCCCTGTGAGGGTGCGGAGGTGGACAAGCGCGGCACACAGGCACAGGCGAATCTCGGGGATACGCTCGATCTCCATGAGGATCTCCTGCCACATGTCTTCCACGTAAGTCAGAGGTGGGGCCGAGGTTGGTTCGTGCGCATGGGGGCCACTTGATGAGTCGCATTTGGCGTTGGTTGGGGGAACCGCAGGCAGGAGGTCGGGCATGTCTTCGGGCTCTGGCTCTGCTGGTCGAGGTGTGGGATCCTCCAGGCGTGGCGGCCACGCTCGGTCGTGTGGTGGATGTTAGGGTCGTCCATGGGTGTCGAAGAGTAAGGCGATGGAATGTGGACCGCTGATAGCAGTGATCTCCGGTGGCATGGGGACAAAGACGGATGGAGAGGACTTTGAAGGTGAAAACCCCTTTACGGTAAGAGCGATAGCTCGTGTGCCATAACATCTAGGATGAATCGAGCACTTTTTCCGCGCAGACACGGTGTACCTACATATTGTGATGCATCTAACCACCTCGCCAGATGCAGCAGCCATATGAAGGAAGAGGTGAGAGAGTCGGATAGCAATAGTCAACCAGCACGGATTTAAGGTACAAGATGAGTCCTGGGATCCTTCTCCCCAGGGTGATGTACATGACTTGGCAGAAGTTGTTGTGGTCCTTGTCATAAAACATGGCTGAAATGCCATACTTCTGGGTCATGGCAAGTCATGGCAAGGTAGTTGGTGGCAAGCACATTCCAGGGAATGACAACGAGGGTAATGACTGTGGGGGTGCCGTAGTTGCAAATGGCAGTCAGGCACAGAAGCAACTTGCTGCTACCTGTGGGGAGAATGCACATAACGTGTTGATGTCTGCTAGCAATGGCAATAAGAGTGCACTGTTGGCTGTTATTGTGGAAGGTGGCAGATTTTGTTGTCAAGCACGTTGCACCACGATTCACCGGGTGTATGATGGAACCTGTTGAGAGGTAGTGCAAGCAGAAAAGACTGGAGCTGCAATGGTGCATGGATGAGAGAAACAAAGAAGATTGACCAGTGTCGCACTGGAGTCAAGCGATGGATCTGATCCTCTGCATTGGGCAGTGGAGGTGCTTGACAATCACATCAGCAAGTTTGTTGACAGAGAATGTGGCTGGGGTGGCTTGTCCAAGTGGGAGCAACATACCAGTCTCTTGCGATGGTTGCTTCATCATAAGACCCAGAGCTTGGTTAAGTTGATTAGAAAGTAATAGTGACATGGACTTGCTTCATGCAAGGTGCAACTAAGCAGCAACTTGGAAAGAACATGTGGCTCGAGCACCTTGACCCAATGTAGATGTTGTTGGCATGCCAGGAAGGGAGTAATGCCAGCTGCAGCAGCTTTGAGGAGAACAATGTGATATACAACGAGATGGGCAGTGAACATGAGTGCGGCAGCGATCGGCGTGGAGCTGTGTTGGCTGCCAAAGGTGCCCTGAATCTCATTCATGGTGACAAGGAATGAGAACGAGATCTGGACACAGCCGTGACACTGTGGATCCCTCGCTGAGGATATGAGGGTATGCTACCTTTGCAAGGGGTGCATGCTGCATCAAGGTGTATGCAAAGAACATCCATGGCTGTATACTGTCTAGTCATGAGAACAAAGGTAGGGTGTTGCCATGTATGGCACGAGTAGAAAGCAGATGATACATATGGGTCGTGACACAGTAGTAATGGTTATGCTCCTGGATAGGATGAAAGGGAAAGCACACCGGCTCTGTCCTGTTCATTGAGTTGAGTATGATCACAGACGAGGAGCTACATAAATGTTGGTCGCAATGTGCTGTAGGAGCACGGTGGTGATGAGGGCGTCCCAGTGCTTATTCACAGGAGACTGGACCATGGACTTCACTGGAGGTCATTATCTTGAAGTAGGACAGTGTGACTGAAGGTAATATGATTAATTAGCTGCCAGGCACACACGAACTCATTGCTGCCGTTCTGCGTGAGCCACAGGGCACATGTAGTCTTAAGCAGATCACCAATATGGGCAGTACTGTCAGTCTGTCATAGGTTGTCGTGCTGCAAGGTGATGAGCCTGACCACAACACCATCAGCAACCTCTGTGGGAAGCACTTGATACCGAGTCAACAAAGAGGGCCTTGCTGCCACTGCAATACAGGTTTTGGACCTTCATGAAGTGAGAAAACCAATTCATTGCTTCACAGCACTTCTGCTCACTACAAACTCCAAAAACTCGACCATGATAGGCTCTGCACCTGCAGGGGGCTCATATCAAGCCAGGTTGCACTGGAACGTCATGATGAACTCGGTCTTGAAGCTGGTCCTGGCCCGAAAAAGCGTTGGCCTTATTGAAAAGACCGAGCATGTGGAAGAAAGAGAGAGAGAGAAATTCTCAATATTTAACGACCGTAAGCAGGTTACAATACAGAACCAAGACGGTCGGGAGGGACAGAGCCGCTACCTAAGTACGCATGAGGAAACACATAAGGGGGGTCTAACAGGCGAGAGACAGGATTGGTGCACATAAGTGTGAAGTCAGAAGGAAACAGCAAGTGAACGCGGATAAGGAAAGGAAACAGATGAACTCAAGAAACCTCAAACTCGTCAGGAGCAGCCAAACGACCGCCCCCACGCTTCCTCCTAGTAGCTGGACGGTGAGTCCAAACGCGGCATGCAGAGTCGCACATACAATGTGGACGTCCGCAGTGTGGGCAGCACAGTTGGATGTGCTCGCAAGCATCCACCGCATTGCACTGAGTGCAGCGGTGGGATGAAGTCAGGTGTGCCCGGGCGCAGATGGCGCAGTGAGGTGGTGACGTGCAGGCACGAGTCGAGTGCTCGAGGCTGCAGCAGTTGGAGCAGGGGCGAGGGCGAGTAGACTCGCGGAAGCGAAGAGCGCAACATGGGCGTCCAAACATGAACACCCCGCGCTGAAGTACAAAGTCCAAATCCTCCATGCGCCTAAACGCGAGGATAACAGAACCGGAGCCATCCTTGAGTTCCCCAAGCCAAACAGGAGGCGCAGCCCAGCTAAAAGCGTGAGCATTGCCATCCAACTTGGCCTGGAGATGTTGAGCAGTGGGCAAAGGCTGCCCAGAAGCGACGCAAGTGGGGACAGAAGTAACGATGGCCTTGAACCAGGCAGAGTCCTGAGAGGCGCCCGCATAACCCGCCGACTCAGGCAGGAAAGCGGACGCGATGCGTGCGCGCAAATGCGCCTCCATCACTTCCCAGTTCCCAGAATCATTCCATTCGCTCTCCTGCGCTTCCCGAGGCCGCTGTGCGCGCTATGGGTGCCGCAACCGCGCGCAACTCCGGCCGCGGGTCAGGGACAGTGCAAGGCACCCCCACGCATCGCAACGCCCTTTGGAACGCGGATATGATCGCTCCATTCGCGCCGGAAAAGCTACATTTCGCGGAGCACCCAGTAGAGAGCCTTGAGGACATGTCGCATTTCGGCCGGGTTTCCATGCCCACCAACCGCGCCCAGCGGGGAACAAAGTTCCCAATTGGGTCGGGGACCTCTTCCACCACCCATGCACAGCATGGCGCGTTGAACGCGCACCAGTTGCCGTCACAGCGCGCTCCTGTTGCAGCAGGTGCTCAGACTGAGGTCCAAAGCACACCTGCTCCTACAGGCCAAAACTCTGTTGGTTGGATTCACTCCTACTTTTCGTACACTGCCCCTATGGTCTCTGAGGCTGCAGGGCATCCTCCTGACACCGCTCTGTGCGATCCGCCCACTGTAGTGAAGGGCAGTGATGACTTGCAAGTCGAGGCTGATGCGGACATGGAAACTGAGAGTCTCACTCCGCTTCTCATTCCTGCAGATGCTGGAGTACTCCCAGATGGCAGGACTGTTGCAGAGGCCATCCGCTCTATGCATGGCAAGCTCCATGATCTCATTTTCCTTACATCACAAATCAACTCTGCTGTGCTGCAGAAGTCCGACATGTCGGATGTGTACCTGTGGGCAGACGAGTCTCTCGGACTCACCATTGCTCAGCTCGCCAAAGGCATGCAGATGTGCGCCCCACAGGGCCCTGCAGCGAAGCTGTTTGGTTACTTGGGCTGACAAGAGCCCACGCTTGTCAATGACATGGCTGCCAATTTCGAGCGCATCAAGGGGCTCGTTGGCGCGCACCCTGCTCCTGCACATGCTCCCACACCTCCAGCAGTGTCTGCTTCATACCGCCGCTCCATTGGCTGGCAAACACGCTGCAAAAGCCGCCAATCCCAACAGCTATGCTGGGCGCGCTGCAAAGCAGGCTGCAAGTGCCTCTGCTGCACCGCGTGTTTGCCACACCTCAGCTGACGGCTCACATTCGCTCCGATGCGAAGCGCTTGCGCGACGATGTCAACAAGTCCCTGAGCGGCTTGAAGACAAAGCGCACCCCAGCTGCGCCTTTGCGCATTGCTGGCATGGATACTACCGCCTCGGGCAATATCGTGGTCTATGCCGCGGACGGTCTCACGTCTGAGGACTTGCTGCCTGCCGCATGCAGACAAGATTGCAGGCGCAATTGTGCCTAGCAGCACCGATTTCATCAAGGCATCTCGCGATGAGCCCTGGCATCAGGTGCTTGTCAATGGCGTACCCACTCATGTGCATGGTGTCGACGGCTTGCCTTCTGACGGGGAGCTGCTTGACAAGATTGTCAACTACAACTCGCACAAGTACGAGTGGGCTTGCATGCCTCGTTGGCTTGGGCGCCCTGCAGACGTGCAGATGCGCCCGCGTGGCTCTGTTATTCTTGCCTTCCTCAATGCTGCTGATGCAGCTCACGCTATCCAGCACTCTGTCAGCGTGTTTGGCAACTTCTGCTCAGCGCGTCGCTTCGAGGATGTCCCTCGAGTCCGCACATGCGACAACTGCTGTGGTACAGATCATACTGGCCGCATCTGCGAGCGCGAAATGCGCTGCGGTGTCTGCTGCTCTAACCAGCACACCACTGCATCCCACAAGTGCGAGGACATCTCTTGCGATTTCTACTCTCAGGTGCACGCACCTGGTGCCCACTGCGAGCACACCAAGCTCAAATGCCCCCACTGCAGCGGTGCACATGTTGTCCGCGATGCGCAGTGCAAGGTGTGGCAGAGCAGGCGCAATGCGCTGCGCAAGCCCCAGCACACTGCAGCAAAAACTGGAGGGTGCATTTGTTGTACCCAGAGTCGCGCTGCACTCGGAACCAAAGATGGCCGCCCTGTCAGCGGTGCCAATGCCCTCGAGCTTGGCAAGGCAAATGAGGCTGCTCGCAAGGCAGCTGCTGCGTCCAACCGCTCTACCACTCCTGCGAATTCTACACCAGTCGATTCTGCATGATTGTGCAAACTCGACCCATCTCCATTTCTTTCACGAACACGCGACGACTCAACAGCGCGCAGAGCACACTGTTCACACCCCGCTCTGATTACAAGCACGCCTCTGACATCTATCTTATGCGGAGCCCTGGTGGCGCATTGGCGATGAGCCAAGTGACCCGCATTTCTCTGTCAAAGAGCCAGCAGGTCTCCATTCCATTCTACCTGCACAAGTCATCCCTGCGGCATCGCGCCCACGCGTGTTTGCATATGCAACCAACCTGGGTCTCGACTTTGAGGTTTTTAACCGTTATGACTTGGCACAGGATTTGGACTTCCTTATTCTCGAGATTCGCCAAAGCTCACACCCTCCTTTCCTTCTTGTTGACTTGTACAACCAAGACCCTCCTGCTGATGCCGAGTTGCCTGACATGCCCATTGCCATTGCCATGGACGCCAATGAGCACCACCATCTGTGGGACTCATTTACTGCAGGGACATCTCGAGGCGCTGATAACATGCTCGAGTGGATGGAGGAGCATGGCTTCAGTGTGCTCAATGACCCAGATGTGCCGACTTGGCGCAAACTTCAGTTCTTGACCTGTTGTGGCAGAACCAGATGGCTGCGCTTGGTGTTCTGCAGGACTTTGCGGTCTCTGACCAAGTCCATGCATTCTCTGACCACCACACACTCACCTGGCTCATTAACTTTGCGTCAGAGGAGATTGACCTTGATTCTGGTGCCAAGTACAACTTCAAGCACGCCGACAAGGAGTCCTTCCAGAAGGACTTCCGCAGGCGCCTGGATGGGCATGCGGACGTGTTGCAGAGCTGCGAGATGCTCCCAGAGCGGTGCGCAACACCGGTTCGCTAGAACACACATGTGAGGCAATGCATGATGCACTGGGTGGAGCAGCTGAGGCCACTGTGCAAAGCGTCGTCTCAGCAAGCACTCGCAGCCCTGGTGGACTCCAGAACTCACTGCCAGTCTTCAGCGCATGCGCGAGGCTGAGAAGGCTGCACAGAACTTTGCGCGCACATACAAGCGCTCCAACCAGCTACTGACTTCTACAGCAGCGCGCGAGCGCAACTACCACCACCGCTTTCGCAAGCGGACCAAGGCAGATTACTACAACAAGCTTACAGAGGAAGCCACTGTTGAGGAAATCTGGGACATGCAGAAATGGTCACAAGGGCGACGCGGCTATCGCTCACCTGACATCCGCCGCCCAGACGGTTCATTTGCGCGCACTCATGCAGAGAAGTGCTCTGCTCTGCGCGACACTCTCTACCAGCGTCCGCCGCACATTGATGGCCTTGACGAGCCTGACTTGACCACTCCCCATTCTGATGACATTCCTTTCCTCTTTGATCCTGACCCCAAGAAGGCACCTGGTGATGAGGGGGTTCCTTATACCGGGTTGCGCTGGGCTTGGGAAGTTGGGGAGGAGGAGATCTATCTCCTTGTCTCGCTGTGTGCACTTTGGGGTCATCACCCTCGCCGTTGGCGATGTGCTATTGCATTCGTGCTCAAGAAGGCAGGAAAGACCGACTGGTCTAATCCGCGCTCTTACAGACTCATCACTCTGCTTGTATGCCTTGGCAACGTGCTGGAGCGCATCATGGCCAAGCGCCTCACATATCTTGCCTCTGCCATGGGACTTGTTCATCAGTTTGGCGCCATGCCTGCGTCGTCCACTGTCGATGCAGCACTCTGCTATACGCATGATGTGCAGACAGCGCGCGACAAAGGGCTTATCACCTCCTCTCTCACTTTCAACATCAAGGGCTACGTTGACTTTGTCAACCACAAGCGACTCTTCAATGTGTTGCGGGAGAAGCGTGTGTCTCTGCCTATTGTGCAGTGGGTTGCATCTTTTCTACAAGACCGCCAGGCATCTGTCTGGATGGTCACATCAGTGACACTGCTCCTGTCGAGAATGGTGTTCCCCAGGGGTCTCCGGTCTCTGGCATTGTGTCCGCTTTCTACTCCACTGGCTTCATCGAGTTCCTGCAGCAACGCCGGGCAGCACGTGCAGTGGAGATGCGTCAACTCAACCCCACTTTCATTTCACCCTCCCTTTCGCTTTATGTCGATGATGGACGCGCCACAGTCCACTCAGACAGCTTGGAGCTCAACACTGCAGAGTTGTGTTACACATTCTGTGTCATTCGCGAATGGTTCAAAGCAAAGGTCCAGGCCTGCAGCGTGACTTGGACAAGAGTGACTCATGCATCACACATGACGCACTCACGATGGTCCCTTTGCGTCTATTGCTGCTGATGACGACGTCTCCATGCCGTTTGTCGATGCAGATGGCCAGATGGCGCGTTTGCGCCCACTGCCTGTTGTGCGCTGGCTGGGCATCTTCTTTGGCCCCAAGCTCACATATCGTGCACATGTTGACAAGGCTTGTGCCAAATCGCGCAAAGCTGCCATGGGACTGCGCATGCTTGCCAACACTGTGCGGGCCTGTCTCAGGACCATATGCATCGCCTCTACATCTCCTGCATCCTGCCCATCCTGACTTATGCGTCTGCCGTCTGGTGGATGCAACAGCATTGGCAAGTGCAGCAATTGCAGCGCGTGCAGAACTTGTGCGCCGTTTTCCGCACTTCGCCCATCTATGCCCTCCAAGTCGAGACCGGCATTCCTCCCATCCAGTATGCGCTTGACAAGTGCGACGACTTGGCTGCTGCGCGTCTCCACAAGTTGGGACCCCACAGTCCTGTCTTACAGCGGCTGTCTAAGGCGTGGCGTGGCAGGGTGCGCTTTCAAGAGCCACCTGTGCAGCACCGCAAACGGCGCACATACTCTACACTGCAATACCTTTCCACGCTGACCTCGCCCCTTAATGAGCGCATTGACCCATTCCATATTGCGCCATGGCACTTGCATTGCAAGAGCGCTTTCCTGGCGGAGTCCACTTACGCCCTGCACCCAAGGGTGCCAAGAAGTCAGATGCTGCTGAGAGAGAGAGAGAGAGAGAAATTCTCGATATTTAACGACCGTAAGCAGGTTACAATACAGAACCAAGACGGTCGGGAGGGACAGAGCCGCTACCTAAGTACGCATGAGGACAGATGCTGCTGAAGCGCACACGCGTGAAGTGCAGATGCTTGGCTGGGACCCCAAGCAACTCATTGTCTACACTGATGGTTCCCTGCTTCATACTCTGCGTGGTTGCAGCACTGGCGCCGCTTTTGTGGTGTACCAGGAAGAGGAGGAGATCGCACACGGCTGCATTCCCATGGGTGCACACGACGAGGTCTATGATGCCGACATGTGCTTCCTCGCATCGGCCATGGACCATGTTGCCCACTACATGGACTTTGAACTTGGTTCCATCTCCCACCTTCATTTCTATGCTGACAACACTTCCTCTGTTTCTTCCATCTTAGACTGGAGCTCTCGTCCCTCCCAGTGCTTTTCCATTTTGTTCTGCAAGCATGCAGCCGAGTGGCTTGCTACAGATTGTTCGCATAAGCTGTCAGTCTTGTGGGTGCCTAGCCATGTTGGTGTGCTGGGCAACGAGCGTGCAGATGAGCTTGCCAAAGCAACGAACGGCACAGATGGAGGGTCTGACCTCAGCCACTTACTCTTACCTGTGGAGACACGCCAAGGAGCGCGTTTTGGAGAAGTGGCGTGTAGACTAGGCTGAACACCCACCTCGCAGCCTTTATGCCAGAGCAGCACATGGTCCACCAACTTTGCGGCCACCACCACACTTTTCTATCACTGCCGCGACATTTTTATGGGCTGGTGACACAGTATAGACTCGGACACACCTTTATGGGCGAGTACTACCAGCGCCATGTCCTCTCTGAGGACGTTGCATGCCCTTGCGGCTATCACCTGCAGACACGGGAGCATATACTCCGCGACTGCGAGCGGCACGATGGCCATCATCACAAACTTGTCACCCAACAACTCTTCACCCTTGGCACTCATGCGCTGCTTAGCACGCAGAAGGGGATTGCGAGTCTTTCTTCTTTCATCGGGTCATCGGGTGCGTTTACCAAATCGGGTGATGCATCACCGCCTCGAGATGAGGGTCCATAAAAAGGACTTGATTCTGCTGCAGTTGATGCTGGTTCGCCTTGGCCTGTTATCAGGTCATGCAACTCTGCAGTGCTATAGTGCGGTGGCTGTTTCTGCTGCTTTACCACCCCCACCTCCGCCTTTGCCTACCATGTGTTCGTTGAGCTCCCCTGCGTGCCGTGAAGCCGCCACGTGAATCTACTAATGATTTATACTCAGTCCTCGTATCCAACTCAACGATATGACTCTCGTGCGTGGGTTTCACCGGTATGTACTTTGTTAATCACTCACCAAATGTGCTGACTTGTTCGAGTAGTGCGGAGTTTTTAGGCTGTTGCCTCGTAGACATCTCCCTATGAGTTTTGCGCTCCCATATATCCCCACTCCTTCCCCTTGTCGCTTCCTGCATGCCTCAATTTCTGCTCCCTCCTCTGTC
>KV426412.1:18217-36910 GCA_001632375.1 Exidia glandulosa HHB12029
GTTTAGATCCTTGTGCATGCAGCATCCTGCACGCACAAAGACACGCTCCTCCGCCTGCTCCTCGGGCGAGAGCGCATTGAACGATTCAAGACCAAGCCGGCGAGCGATCCGCTGATCCAGACGCTGTAAGTGGAGTGCGCGAGCCTCGTCAGACAGCCCATTCCAGACAGAAGAGCCTCCGATGTCACGGACGACTGAGACAAGCTCAGCGCTGCGATTATCCTGATATTTCTCAGGATCCATCGCCTCCAAGATATCCACGTCGCGGAACAGAATGAGCTGGTCATCGCGGGTCCAGACGAGCATGTTGTTCGTCGAGCCCATGTCAGACGCGTGGTCGCTGTTTGACGCGACAAACTTCTTCCAGAAGCGCTCTCGGGTGAACTTGTCTGTGTCGGGAGCATCGATCGCAGCAGCGGCACCGTCGTGTGCGTCAGCCAGACCGTC
This sequence comes from Exidia glandulosa HHB12029, assembly GCA_001632375.1. Taxonomy (NCBI): domain Eukaryota; kingdom Fungi; phylum Basidiomycota; class Agaricomycetes; order Auriculariales; family Exidiaceae; genus Exidia; species Exidia glandulosa. Next base: position 18,665 of record KV426412.1, read on the forward strand.
AACAGAGTTGAGCCATCCCGCATGTGTCACAGCGGCCGTATGGTCGACAGGGCGTTCCACACCGAGACAGAACATCTCTGATGAGCCGTCGGCGTACATCGCAGTGATATGACGAGCCATGAACTGCATTTTCCGATCTGAAGTGCCATCCGCACCAAAACAGAGTGAGGAGACTGTAGGAACATGTTAGACTCTGCTCTCGCACTCAAACCAGCTAAACAAACCTGACTCCTTGTTGATACCCTCTGCTGCCTGGATTTCAGAGCCTAAGCCCACCTCCCGGACAAAGCGGCGCGCAGATGTGGGGCTGACAAGGCGAGCCGGAGAGAGAGTAAGTCCTGCGCAATCGGCGACCAGCTGGATGACGAGAGGAACATGCTCGGTAGGAACATTGGCCAGACAAACCAGATTGGCCACCAAGTCACGTACAGGGTCCGTATAGCGACCAGAAATCTTCATATGCAGTGTAGTAGCCTCCCGGACCTTCTTAGCAGTGGTCCGCTCACAGAAATCCTCCCGCGCTTTCTCAAAGCGATCAAGACGCATTTCTGCGGCCTTGAGCTTCTTGCGCAGCTCCAGAATCGTAGTATCAGCCACGGACAGGCGTCCTTCGAGCGTAGCAATAGCAAGTGACAGTCCCGCGACAGTTTCGGCGTGAGCAGTGAGAAGCGCGCTCCGTTCCGCCTCAGACGCGGATTGTTGCCTACGTTTGGCCTGCGCGTGAGCATCGCGCTGATGCTCAAGCATATTAGTCCGTTCCTGCAGCATAGCGACTTTCGAAGAGGCGTCGGTGAGCTTCGTTTCGAGTTTTTCCACCGTGCGATGAGAGACGCGTGGCTCGTTCTCCTTGCCCGAATTTCGCTCTGCGCGTATACGCGCAAGCGCCTCACGGCCTTTCTGAGCGTGCGCGCGGGATGCGTCCTTCGCCTTGGCAGATGCCATCGGGCGGGCGCAGTGCGGGAGCGGGTGGCGGAAGAGAAGTGGCGCTTATGTCAGCGACTCCCTTAGCTCTAAGGCTCGCCTCTGACCGACCAACCAGACTGAAGGAACGGTCTACAGGAAAATTCTGAATCTTGGTAAGGATGAGTTTTTTGACTTTCTGAGTAGTTCCTGGAGAACAGAATATAGCAGAGCTGCCTTTATCTCTCACAGGCGCAGAGTTTTTGTACAGTTCAACAGATATCACGCTGGGAAAAATTCTGTTCTCCAGGAATTTCTTATAGGTAACAACTATATGGGATTGAAGTTGGTAACAGAATAATCCTGTAGACGGTTACAGATATTCGAGCGGACGACACTCTCAGATAGTCAACACCGCCACTGATTGGATAAGTCCTGGCGGGCGTTGGCGGTCCCCATAAAATAGGGACCAAGATCCTGCGCTCTGGGCGCTATGCGGCATCTAGCGCGCACGTCAGAGATTCTGCGGTTTCCTGATGTAGAGTAACACGGAACAATTTGCATTCAAAAATTGTAAGGTCCGCGAAACATTGGCGAGCATTGCTCGAGTCTCAATAGAACAATGTATTGTTTGAATACTGGAATGCGAGCGTAGCTTGCGCGCAATACTTACCAATGATCACGGTCGCTTTACGAGAGAGATTTAGAGAATGAGTTTAGAGATCACACAAGAGTTGAATGAGACTACGCGCCCACAGGGGACTCCAGCACTCGAACACGCCATACCAGTCTGAAACGACCATTCCTATATCGATCATCACCCCTCGTTGATATCACCCTTGAAACCTGGGCGTGATATCTTCAAACTTCTTGAAGAGCAATATAAAAATGCACCGAGACTCGAACGGACTCACAATAGCTCGCCAACACCAGGCGACGAAACTGGAGTCTTCGAAAGCGAAGAGCCTTACCAGATCTTGACATCTATTGCTGAGACCTCTCAGTATGTCCCCCACAGGGACCAAAACTCGACTTAAGCTGTTGAGTGGAAATTAGGATGTATTGACAAGGCCATAGCAAATCCTGAGCTGCACCGTGTGCTCGAGGTCCTGCCAACACCTGAGCACGCAACATCAGCACTGCTGCGGGCAAGCGAGACACTTGCTGCAAGTCCAGCAATTGCCACAATTGACGCAATTGCCGCAAGCCCAGAATGGGATCCCGAACAGGGACCTGTTGCAGACAAGCGTGAAGATGCTACGCCTGATGATCCTGAGTCTCGATCATCACCAGTAATCAAGATCACCGTAGCAGGTGAGCCAGAATGGCATACACTCGAGGACAGAGACGTTATATTCCTCCAAGAGTTTATCCCTGTACAGGGAGGTACCAAATCGCCGGACGAGCACTCAGATTCCCTAAGCTCGTCTCAGGTCCCATGCAATTCCTGCCATGGTTCGAATACTATAACGGAAAAGACAGTTCTATTCGACTGGAAGGATGGGAGTTCAAGAGGGGTGTCATACCGCCCTAATCGATAGGTTCGACAATAGCGCTCAAACCGAGCCAATGGATGAGACTCCCGAGTTCGGACTGAACTCGGGACCTGAGCTCAGCTACCAGGCTGAGCGCCCAGCCTTTGCCAATCGTGTTCCAACACCCGCTGTTCCAACACCCGCTCCGGTGCACCTGAAGACGAGACTGAGTTAGCATATGTGCACGAAGCTGTAGTAATAAACGTGCTACTCAACAAATTCTGCGCGTACTTCGGGCACCTGCATGCACCAGACGGTACGGTGCACGTGCACATCGACTGCAGGTTCTAAATAGAGCACGACGAGCGGTGCGGCGTCTTCAAAGTGTGTGATTGGGGCACAGGCGACACGTACAAAGCAACCCGATCGCGAGCCCACGATCGAGCGCATGGCTGCGCTGCATGTACCTGAATCGGAGCGCATGCCGCCCGAGAGCGTGCCCGTGCTCTCGTACGTGAACAGCCAATTCCACGTCGTCCAAGATGTGGCGCGTGCAGAGCAGCTTGGGCTGAATGCCCAGCACTTTGTGGTCATGCAGCCGTACGGCCAGATCTTTGTGCGGGACTTGCGCATGGCCGTCGACTATCGTGTCACGAACGAGATCTTGGTGGCTGGCGTCAATATCGAAGCTGTATTAAGGCACAATGAGCTGCATCATCTCACGCACCTTGATAGCTCAACCAGCGCTGACGGTCCGGCGCCCAGCGGTATTGCGCTATACGCGGTTTCCATGCTGAACCAACATGGCAGAAGCAGAAAGGGGCGCACGGCAGTAAGTGGAACGGAAGGGCGGATGAAGCTAAACCACCGCTTGGATGCACTGCGATGCATATCAAGCGGTCGGGACGTCTAGTCCCTCGACCTCTAGTGGTCGAGGCTTTTGTACAAGAACATAGTGCTCGGGTGTTAATTGATACAGGTTCACTCGCAGATTTCATTCTACTACATTAGTAGACCAGCTTCAAATCCCTGTTAAAAAGCCCTAGAACAGCCTATACCGGTTCAACTGGCTGTGAAAGGCTCTTGTTCTCAGATCAATGTTGAGGTTACTACTAACTTCAAATACCAAGGAATAGATTGCAAGAAACGGTTTGATGTTGCAAACCTCAACAACTACGACGTGATCCTAGGAACACCGTTCTTATGGCAACACTCTGTTCTTGTGGGGCTTAATCCCTCTCAAGTGGAATAGGGAATGACGTACCTCAAAAGATCTCCGGTACCAAAACATTCGCTATAGCCGCGGCTGTTATCAATGAAGAGTGTCTTGAGGTCTTGCACGAGCAACTCAAGTCCAAAGCTCATGACCTCTGCAACGACACATGGCTCTCAGAGCTCCCACCTCTGAGAGTCATTAACCATTCTATTCTGCTGATAGATGAGAACAAAATCTATCCCTGGCGACCGGAACGGTGTCCAGAAGCCATGAGGGATCTTTGGAGTAAGAAGAAACAAGCTTACATCGATACCGGACGCTGGAGGCATGCGTTGGGTACCAGCTGTACTCCTTTACTGATCATCCCGAAGCCCCCAAAGGGCAACGGGGTCCTCAGGATGCACACCGGTGTTGATAAACGGGCGCCAAACACAAATACAAAGAAGATAGCCACACCGCTTCCGGACATTGACACGATCCTTCGGAACATCGTGAGACACAAGTGGAGAAGCCTCATTGACGGAAAGGATGCCTATGAGCAGACTTGTGTTATTCCAGAACACGTGCCACACACCTTGTTCAATACACCCGATGGAACAATGGAGAGTCTGGTAATGCAAATAGGCGACTGTAACGGATCGGCGACCTATCAGATGCTTATGAATCATATCTTCTCAGAGCATCTTGGGGTCTGGATGGACGTCTATTTGGACGACATTATTGTCTACTCGGATACAGTTGAAGATCACGTGAAGCACATCTGTATTGTGTTTGACATCCTACGGAAAAACAAGTTCTACCTCAGCGTAGAAAAGATGCAGCTATTTGCGAAGGAACTCAAGATTCTTGGGCATATAATTGACGAGGATGGGATCTGCATGGACCCAAACAAGGTCGACTCTATTGCAAAATGGAAAGTGCCAACGTCGAGAGCACTGCTTCAAAGCTTCCTTGGCGCCGTGGGATTCTTAGCCCCATATTGCTTCAGCATCCGGATTCCTATGGGAGTGTTAACCACTCACCAGGAAGAATAGACCCTGGCGCTGGGGCGCGATTGAGCAATGCGCATTCAGAGACATACAGTGTTTAGTCATCGCGTTGCACTAGACTATAGTCCGAGCGCTCAGAAAATCAACCTGGTTACTGACGCCAGCTTGACCGGCGGCAGCGGCTTTATCTCACAAGGTGACGATCTCCCTAAGTCAAAAGTCGTTGCATTCTGAAGCGGGAAGTTTAACCCTGCTCAGCAGAATTATACTGTTCACGAGCTCGAGCTACTTGCCATTGTTGAGTCACTAAAGAGGTTCAGAGGAATGCTGCACGGCACCAAATTTCGCATTTGCACTGATCATAAGGTGCTCCAGCACTTCATGATGCAAAAGAACCTCTCGTCGCAAAGCCGCTGGCTGGACGTGCTAAAAGAATTCGACTTCAAAAATTTCTACATCCCAGGGAAGACTAACATACTAGCGGACCCGCTGTCACGACTGTACAGGGAAGATGCACCTGGGACTGTACGGGCTGATTCGGAGCACATCATAGAAGCTGCTGACGAGGATGATGCAGCAATGTGAGTATCCATAGCTGACATAAGCGTGCCAAACCCGTGCCGTTACTCAGCACCTGTACTCACCGACACTGAAGCCGTTTGCGCGGCAGCCGGATTCGGACCGGATCCGAGTGACCAAAACGGATGCCCAAAAAGAAAAGCCACCCAGATTGCAGATTGCACCTGGGCCTGGCTTAGACCTTGGAGTAAGTTACCTGTCCCTCAACATGAGGCAGGTCAGCTGAACGCGTGTGAGAGCAAAATCACTCAAGAAGAACAAGAAGCACCTGGTGCAGAAGAACCTGCAAATCCAGCAGACACAGGAGGCAATTCCCGTGACGGGTTGCCTGAACCCGTCGCGGTGACCCCTTCGCCAGGCGTTCGCCAGCAGACCGGCCCGGTTCGGGCCGCGCTTTGGAATAGATACCGATATGACTTGCAGTTGTGCGGGCCCAAATAGGTCCTTCCGTGCTTTCTCCGAAGGGCACACTCCAGGTGCCGCGAGTGTTCACCATCCATTGCTTTTCGAGGTATTGTCTCAACTACTGGCTTTTAGACCTCACTAATACCAACCCTCGGCCCAGAGGCTTAAACCTCTCTTATACTTAGTAGCTTCGGGGCTTAGGGGTTAAAATTGATAAAATTAATAAGAAAGGTGATGAAAAGAATGAAAGTACAAGAACAAGATCCAGGAGTTTTGCGAGTAGAATGTTCAATATCACAGCTACAGCTTGAACTCATTGCCCGAAGCTCCACAATTACCACGCTTGGTCTCGCGGCGCGTCGAGCGTGCGCTTCGGAGAAATAACGGAAAGACATGTTAGGGCCCACACACCTGAAAGCCGTATCGGGATCTATTTCATTGCGCGGCTGAACCGGGCCGGTCTGATGTCGAACGCCTGGCGAAGGGGTCACCGCGACGGGTTCAGGCAACCCGTCACGGGAATTGCCTCCTGTGAGAAGCACCGGAGGGTGCAAACCAGGATCCCAAAAGTGACACGTTCCAGCACGTGCTTGACCCGAAATGGACAAATCCAAAGAAGAGCCGCTCAAGTACAGAGACGCCGCACTGGGCTCAGTGGTTAATGATGCCGAGCCGGAAATACATATTCCGGGCTCGTTTGCACAACACTATGCTCTAGACAAATTATTTAAGGGCATAGTAGCAATGCCTGATGACTTTACTAATTTCCGACTTTACAGTGACCTGTTATACATTACAACAGGGGATGAACGGCTGATCTGTGTACCAGATTTCCTACACAATGGCCGTAGCATCAAGGAAATAATTATAGAGCAAGCACACAGTGTAATTGCGCACTTGGGGGGTAGTAAGACTCTACAGTATATTAGGACTTACTTCTGGTGGAAGGGAATGGCCACCAATGTCAACCACTACTGCAAAACTTGCAGCACTTGCGCATTCAGCAAGTCGTCGATGCAAGCGCCCATGTGAAAGTTGAAGACACTGCCGATTCCAAGTAGACCCTGGGAGTCAATTGGGGTTGACTTTGTCGGTCCTTTGCCAGTGTCATTCAACTGCATCGGCCGATTCAACATGCTATGTGTTATATAATCAACCACCTGACGTATATGGTGCATCTAGTACCAACCCATGATACAGACACAGCAGAAAAAAATCGCCGAGGCTCTATACGAACACATGTATAAGTTACACGGTTGGCCTGAGCGATTGTGAGCACTAGGGATTCGCTATTCACAAGCGGGTTCTGGAAGCAGCTTCATGATCTCTTGGGTGTAGAGCTACATATGTCAACAGCTTATCACCCTGAGACGGACAGCGCGACTGAGCGTGCAAACCGGACTATAATGACCATGATTTGAGCTTGCGCGCTTGAGGATCAACACCCATAGTGATTTCTGCAGACAGTGCACATTAATACACAAAGCCTGAAGGTGTGGGGAGGGTGGGTAGTGCTTGGGAAATGCTTACACTCAATAGAAGTGTCGCCGGCATACGGGAACAAGCGACACAAGAGGTGTAGAAGTGGCAGGTGTGATCGGTGCAGCCTTCGCGGGATCAGACCTGCTTTGCATCAGACTGCCGCGACCGGCCCTGACTCGATCGTGTAACCAGGCCACTCTCTGTATCGGACAGGCTCCACAACGTACACCATACACTTTGCAGATCACGTTTAGAGCGACCGTGTGAGCGTGTTGCTGCGCGATTGGCTGGGAGTCATTTGTACTATCGTCATCTACGTTCAAGTGCACTGCCAGTGCATCGCGGATCCTGACGAGCGTTCAGCTGGTTCAGGTGACCCATACGCGCTCTGCGCTGATCCAGCTCACGCTTCGCGCGCCGACGTACACTGGTCCTAGCACACGGCATGAGTGCGGGGCACAAAAGCTTCCGTCTATTGAATTCGCTCTGAATTTGGCCGTGTCAGACACGATGGGATTCTCACTGTTCTATTTGAATTATGGTCAGGTCCCGCGAGCGCTCAAATGGGATGCCCGGAGCAAATACTTGGGAGTCCAAAAGTTTGCGCAATGGATGAAAGAAGTGATAATGCTCACACACGACAGCATAACTGATGCACAAGTAAAGCAAACATGACAGGCTAAGCACCACAGACGTGTTGCTCCTTTTGCAAAATGAGATTACCTGTACCTATCTACCAAAAACCTATTGCTGCCACCTGGTACCTCTCGGAAAATGTCCCCAAAGTACATTGGACCGTTCCTGATTACTCAGGAAATGGTACCGGGGGCTCCATACTGTCTAGATCTCACCCCAGATCTAGTAGCGCGCAGGATCAACCCGGTGTTCCATGCGTCACTTCTACGGATATGCTGGGAAAACGAGGACAGTTGTTTCCCCGGTCGCCAATTGCACAAGATCACTGGATTTAGATCACATGCCAAAACCTGGGCTGTGCGGGAGATTACAGACCATTACGGGAAGGGGTGCGAGCTGCTGTTCGAAGTAAAATGGTCTACTGGGCATATAACCTGGGAGAGGTTACGAGAAGTAAAGAAACCTGTTGCTCTGGACAACTACTTACAAGCTATGGGTGTTGATAAGGTGACGGACTTACCAGTCGGGTGAGGAAAACCCGGTCCGATCCCACAATGATTAGACAAGTGATTGCGCAATGTAACTTCCGTGTGGGATTCCAGAATACTCGAACCCATATTGAGCTTTACTTACAAGGAATATACCTCCGGATTGTACAAGATAGTAAAAAAGGAGAACGGACACCCCAACAAAAATCACGTACATCATACCCACTGCGCCTCATCTCCATCGCCCTATGCCTTTGCTGGAACCTCAGAATGTCGCACCTGAACATGCAGAGTAATGCTCAGGTGACGTTGTCAACGCTCAACTTACAGGCCAACAACTTACTCACACACTGTTGTCCAGCCTGCGCCATCCTTGTACACACCGGCAGCCACCGGGGCCACAGTGGCGCCTGGACAGCACTTCATGGTGCAAAACCCCTTGCATGTCCTCGTCGAGTTTACTAACGTGGTCGCAGCCACAATCTCCACCATCGATGGCAACATCTGTCGCGTGCTCAACAGCGTTTCGAACAACAACACCAACCTCACCGGTGTTGGATACACCATCGACGTGACGTACGAAGAGCTAACAAAGGTTGGCCGCTGAATGCCTGGAACTGGCTAAAGAGCAGGAATGGATGGATTGGAAGTGGCCTAGATCTGAGCGGGAGCGGCGAATGCACACACAACCTAAACCACAACAAATGAAATAATGGATTGCACTAGGACAATCGGTGTGAGAAAGGAGGAATTGGGTGTGACAAACACAATCGTGAAGGAATTGGGACGATCGCAGTAATGTGCGGGTGTAGAGAGCGAATGCGATAGTGGACACGAAGGTCGGTATGCAAACGAGGTTGGAGGGATTGTAGGACTTGTAGATCGTATGGAAGACCTTTGGGAGTGCTGTGAATGACAATAGTAGGGGGTATTCGTACAGAATTGTACTGTTGTTTGAGTGGCAATCGAATCGAGGGTGCGCTGGTGCTGGTGCTTTGCTGGTAACGAGCTTGGTGAGATGGTGAACTTGAGAGACTTCCTGACTGAGAGTGGGACTTCCTATACGTGAGAGACTTTGGATCATGGCTTCCGAACACTTCCGAGAGTGTGAGAACAATTAGAAGACAAGAGGGGAGACCATTGCTATTGAGCTGGGGTTGAGAGGATGATATCTACAAAACGAGACTTGGGGGTGATATACATATACGTTCTGACTCCTGAGACCTACTGCGGAATGTGAACCATGTGCAAACAGGTCTCTAGCATGTGGAAAGGCATCTTGAACTGAATGGCGAAGGTCCGACCGGGTTTGAGTCTGGGAGAGTCTAGATCCAGTTGTGGCGATGCTCCAGTTCGGATCTTGTCCTCCTCTCGTTCTGACCTTCTCCTGAAGCTGGGAATGCTCCGATCATTGTGCAGGAGTGTGAGACGACTCCTAGAATGCTGGGCGAATGACTGTGAACACAATCGACCGGGTTGTGGTGCAAAAGTTGGTGAGGGTCCAGATCCAGAGCTGTGCAGGGGATCGGCCGGGCTCCACAAGAGTCGGATCATGAGATTGGCTAGAACGGCGCCATGTGGACTCTCAGACGTGTGTCCTTGAATGCTGTGCTCCAGGGGCAGTGCGATCGTGTGGAGTTCCGGTGACTTGCCTCTATGTTGACCAATCCTTGTGTTCTGTGGCTAATTGTGTGAAGCACATGCACATATGGTCGTGCTGTACGTGAGAACTCGCTCCGATCGTGTGGGAAAGTGTTTGGAAGGGTTGTGAGAACCATTGGAGGTCGTTCGCGTGCTGTGGCGACGGTCTGGAGTTGGTCTATGGCAAGTCGAACCATGTAGCGGGTAGGTAGTCACAGTTGTTCCCATACTACGCCAACCTTGTGAGATTGCATTCTAGCACGTGCGATCGTGTCTTGCTTGACGATTTAAGCACTGGAGAATGGTTGCCAAGCATGTAGAGGTGCTCCTCTTGTCGTCCAATGCGACGCAAAGTAGATTCGCGCAAGTGCTGCGGTCCAAGTGAGAGTAGGAATGTTGAGCTCTATCAATCGTGAGCCTTGAGCAGGGGTGTTCTGTAGAACAATTTAGTATGCTGAAATTGCTTGGTATGCTCTGTAGATTGATGCTAGACTCATCTGCGGCACCCCAGTAGGTGATCTTCGTGTACGGTACTTGCTTTGCACTACTGAGGTTCGTCGTGTGAGAAAGATGTTCGATCGGCTCGAGAGACGTTCGAGAGTGGTTGTAGAATGGTATAGAAGATATCGTGTATGTGTCGAAGCGAGTGAGAACGATCTGGAGGAGTAGCGGTAGGTGCAGACATGGCGAAAATGAGCGATATCTTGCTGTGCGAGTTTTGGTCCTATCACTGCGGCCTCTCACAAGTGTTTGAGGGTGTCAGCAATGTGCACAACCACGTGCTTGACACAGCGGACGTTCTCGAGTCTGTGCGCCATCTCGCTGAGCATAACGATACACACATGCTCACGGCGAATGCTACACTGGCAGCCAACGAGACCAGCATCAACTTACTGTGCACGACTGCCAACATCACCCACGAGGCCCTCGTGCAGATCATTGGCCGTCTTGAGAAGCTGGAGGGAGTCTTGCGTAATGTCAAGACCAACTTCAGCGGCATCACCAATGGTGTGTCCCGCCTCGAGGCAGCTAACACCCACGCCACCCACTAGGCGGAGCAGCAGTCGTCCTACATTGCAACTTCGATGGACAGGATTCGCGAGGAGATGCAGATGGCGGCACGCGACTCGAGGAACAACATTGTCGCTATCATCACCGCCGTCCATGCCGAGGTGGCTAGCGCGCTGCAAGGCGTGTAGAACGAGGTCGAATCAATGTGGATCTACCAGCGCGATCTGTCTGAAGCAATGGCTGAGCTTATCATTATGTCGAAGGGCTCCGCGCCCCGCTCAGGCGCCTCTTAGAGCCCGTTCGGCAACCGGCGGGGCCCTGCCTCGGGTCAAGGCTCCGCCCGGCATGCCAATGGCATGCCGAGCACGGCTCGGCTCTCGAAATCGGTTACCGAACGTGTCCGCCCAAAGCGCTGCATTTCGATGCAGACACGTTGAACACGGGTCATTCTGCATGGCACATCGTCCATCTTGAATACAAATAGCACTCTAGTCCTATCTGCAAGGATTTAAGAAGATAGTAGCCATCGTAAAAACGCGCAGCTGCCGTCATTGTTGTTGTCTGCGCCGCCGCCACCACCATCAAAAAAAAAGTTACTCAGTGTGATTATCAGCCATAATATAGAACTAAGAGCACAAGGAGGTTTCTGCAGCAAGCGGGTGTGCAGTTGGCACCAGTCCCTGCACTGGTATTTTTTCTGGTATTTTACACACATTTTCTGTATGCGCCAGAGCACCATACAGGTACTGTTGAGTAGCTGGGTGTATTTACGGGGTATGTGGACGGAAAATACAGGGGAATGGGGGTGGACAGTGGGGCGAGCGTCCGCCCGCATTTTGCGGCGGACCTCCCGAGCAGCGCATCATTTTGATAGTGACGCGAGAGCACCGCCCGGCCTTGCAGGGTGGATGGAAAATTGCCGAACACCCTCCGGCTCTCTAGAGCGTCCGCCTGCAAACTTCCGAGCGTCCGCTCCGGATCCGGGGGCGGACGCCCGTTGCCGAACAGGCTCTTACTCCTTCCCTGCCGGCTTCAGCATCCTCCTCAATGTCGAGCAACTCCCCCGTGCATCGACCTCATGCCATTCTTGATCCGATGCCTTACTCGACACAGAAGCATCTTGCAAAGTCCAAGGCTCAGTCGGCCATCGCGGCGGTCTACCACCCCGTGCATGCCGCCGCCACCGACGAGGACGAGCTCGTCGACTAGGGAGGTATCGTGCGCAAGGCGACATGACTACACGTTACTGGCCGAGCTGAACCTCGATCGGAGGGTGTTTGTAAGGATACACTGTACTCGTGTTACCTTTACCGCGCTCACCACCCATTACAGTACGATTTCTTATTTGGGTTACGTGAGTCTATTAGATAACTACAAAATGGAACCAAACATGTAACGACTGTCTGTATCTGGTTGTGACTATCTACAAGTTTGTATTGTATTCGGAAGCAATCGACCCAACTGTCTCTGGGCACACTTGAGAAATAGGGCTCCGCACCATAACCGTATTTACGGAATACGGCCGTCCGTAATACGGTTACGGACCGTACCGTAAAACGGTGCTGTGGAATACGGACCGTCGCCGTATGGACTTGGCTGAAGCCTGTTTACGGACTGTCCGTATACCGTATGACGACCATATACGGCTTGCAGCTGTCATATGAGGTCAATACCAGCTGGATTTGAGTAATTTATATCATATATGTACCTGGAAGTACTACTAAGCAGTCTGCTAGGTCAATAGACCCATATCCCAGTCCCATCTCAGTCTCGGAGAGGTGTTGCAAGCCGGCTGGAAGGACCGTATACGGACGGTTACGGTCCGTACCGTAACCGTATGAACCTCAGGTTTATACGGTTACGGTGACCATACGGTGGGGTCCGTCACCGTAACCGACCGTAGGATTTACGGTTACGGTTACGGTACGGATGGTGCGGAGCCCTATCGAGAAGTAGTTGAGCGCGGGAATTAATTGGTCATCTGCTTTAGCCGTTTGCAAAAGAAGACTTTTGCAAGACTTGAACTGATGATGTCTTACTTACTAGACACACACCATAACCAACTGGGCTAAACCAACTTGACAACCAGATGCTCACTCATAGCTAGTATCGATTGCGCTGGCAAGCCTGACTTCAGACGTGAATCTAAAGTCTCGCTTAGTAAGCCATTGCTTACTGAGCCCGGCCAGCATTATCTCAGCATTCTCTTTTGTTCTAATCTATTCTTCTAGCTTAGTCAGCACCTCCCGGCGCAGGTATATAAAGAGCTGTACATAGGCCTAAGGAAAGGCAGATTTGGAATACGGGACCAACTCTTGTGTGATCTCTAACCTCGTTCTCTAGATCTCTCTTGTAAAGCGACCATGATCATTGGTAAGTATTGCGCGCGAGCTACGCTCGCGTTCCAGTATTCAATACAATACATTATTCTATTGAGACTCGGCGAGCAATGCTCGCTGATGTATCGCGGACCTTACAGTTTGATGGTTTGGTTCAGGTTCAGACAAAGTGCCTCTGAACGGCACAGAACCGAACCCCGGCCACACTAGTTTGTTCAATAGTTTTCAGTTTTATGTCGCTGTTACGGCACACGAGGTCTGCACTTGTCCGCGCCACATCCCTCATGTCTGTATCTCTTTTCGCCGCTCTTGCATATGCTCCTCCTCCCCGACACTCCACGCACCCTCAACACCCCGTGTCGCAGACTCCTGATGGCTGAAGCTATTGTCTTGCCGTCGAGGATAGACATGGGCTATATTGCACGTCGTTGATCTCCTTTCGCTCGCCTCAATCTATGCATGTCCTCCCATCCGCTTGGCGCGCTTTGGACTCTATGCCCTCCACCACTGCCAGAACGGGTACGAACAGCAATCACACATAGGATTGCATGGGACACCGAGAAGCCGAGAGCACCAGCCGGACGCGCGGCCTTTCTGCTTACACCATGGAGTCGAGTCATGCCGGCGAACGCGTGTGCGATCTCTGCCGTTCGCATCGGGATCGCCACGTCCATGGGATCTCTCGCCTCTCACTGTCACCTTGCCATGCTCGCCCCTCCACCCCCGTTCGCCATTGGATCACATGTTCGACTGGAGGTCAACATACTGCTATCGTCACGCTTGCTCAGACGCACCCGTACCTCCTCGCACATGTCCTGTATGTTCCCTTGTTATACCCGCCATCTACCCTCATATAGGCATGGACTCTTTCCCTTCCGTCTTCCGTTCGCTCCCCTTCTGCCTTGCTGCGGCTGTCGTTCCTATCTTTTGTGGTTGCTTCTATGTATCACGATCCATCCCTCATCGCCCGCCCGACCGCTGTTGTTCATCTGCAATTCCATAGGCGTTCGCCGCTCGCTTCCGATCCCGCTTAGGTTTGCTTCCTGATCGCTATATGTACCGGCCGATGCCGCTCCATGTAACCTAGCTTTGGAATGGTTTGATATACAGCAAGACAAGTCCTCCCGCTCATCCCTTCGACCTCCCTCTCCTCCTTCTCCTTGGGCACTACCCTTACCTGCGCGAGGCCGACTTGGTGTGCCGTGACAGTCACGACATGGAAAGGTTGTATGTATAACGTTTCCGAGTCAGCAGCGCTGCTATCAAGCCATAAACTGCGATTCATTTAAAAGCTGGACTTTGCTGTCCATGCTCAGCACACACCCGTGCACCGAATATTGTGGCACCCTGGTAGCAGTTCACTTCCAGGTCCCGCACTTTTATTGAGACAGCTTAGATCTACACTCTTTAGAGTAGATAATTGTCTCTTCAAGGAGTGGCTCATGCTCAGTAGTTCATCAATCATCCCGCAGAAGGAGAGACACCCGGCACCTCAAGCTCTATGCTTGTCTTATCAACTGAATGTGCGGCAGTAACTTTGTTGAACCATTCTATTCAAGTGCTTGCAACCCTCACTCAAGCAAGGTGATTGCTGGCGAAGCCGGCCATTGTGATCCCGATTCTTCATCCCATTTGTTGGCCGTGTTACTACTGCAGACTAACCGGAAGGAACTGCTCGGAGGTACAGTGTTTGCGCACTCAAACGGACACAGTGCGGCAAACGGACATTTGCGTCCTACAGCGTACTCTCGCAATGAATTTCCACCACACTTTTTCCTGGGCTAGCGGTATGTAATAGCCATGCTCTTGTAAGATATGGGGAAGTTCGAGCTTAAGAGGGTTGTTCTAGAGTGGGTGCGACGAGCCGATGCGGCGGCAAACTGCTCCGCAACTTTCCCTTACGACCCACTCAACGTCGCTCCGGGTAGTTCAATCACTTGTAGAATCTTATATGCAATGTAATATACTTATCCTTGATACTGAAGCAGATTTACAAAGTTTTGGGCCCGTGGCTGTCGTTAAACGGGCTTCCATGCGCAATCCGGCCGCTTGCGCGCGTGTCCGTTTCCGTATCCGACGGTCGCTTGCACCGTCCAGAGGACTGAATTTTGGTTCGGTGTGCCTCATCTCATACTCGAAGCTACTTCTATAGTCTATACGAGCATTGTCTTGCAGCAGCAAATAATTCGGGGTCTAGGGAACCTCTATAATGAGAGTGTCCGTTTGCCGCATGATCGGCCGTTTTCCGCGCGTCTCAGCGCTCGGCTTTGCAAACACCACAGCACACTACAAATAATGAGAGAAAATCGGTTTCATGTACTCAAGACGATTTCGATACGGATGCAGTACAGAGCTATGATAATTGTGATGTACCGACAAGTGGAGATGGACCGGACCGAAACGTGTCCGTTTGAGTGCGCAAACACTGTAACGGCCAAAATTCAAAGATAGGACGGCAACGCCCAATAACGAAAGCTCGCAGATAAGAAAACGTCACATGCGTGACCGTAACATAGTTCGTTCCTTGCCGACAACCTCTGGGCACAGAGGCTGCGAGTGAATCACATTGTCGGTCTGGAGTCTGTTTTCGGCGACGATGATGTGTTCGAGCACCAGATGCTAGGGATGGCCGACCGCCTCATGCCGCAGGGAAGAGTATGATACCAACGAGACCGACAAGTACCAGCAATGAAGGTGTCGGAGTCATTTCATGGCTGGCGAACGAGACGAGCGGATAGGGATGATTTTGGAACGTATATTACGCGGCAGCAGCAGTGAGCTGAGCGATCTGAGCAGCAACAGTAGGTGTAGAAGCAGACGCAGGCGGTGGTATGGGCATAAGACGACCCGAGCGCATAATAAAGCCGTCTGGGATGATGTCGAGGTTGCCCAAGCGCGGCGGCGTCTGGCGCGTGATGAACTCCATGACGCAGGGCATCTTGGCTGCCGCCTGACGCAGGGCCTCGCGTGCGAGCTCTTCGCGAATGGGAATTCCACCGATTTCGAATATGACGCGGCCGGTGTTGACTCTGCGCGACGCGGTGAGCTGGAACGCGGACGGACTAGAGTGCGAGTGCGCACCTGGTTGCCCAGTACTCGAACAAGCCCTTTCCGCGACCCATACGCGTCTCGTTACCCTGTACAGCGCGTCAAAAGTCTAAGCCTACAAACTGCGGCGGTCGTACCTTGACGCAAACTGGGATATCTGGGAACACGCGCATCCAGATTTGTGCGCCTTTCAGAGGCTTGAGCTTGCGCTTGAGGACCTCCTCAACGGAAGTAAGCTGCTTGGCCGTGAGACGCACGCCCTCTGAGCGGATACGAATGCCGTATTCGCCGAACGCGAGCGTGGTGCCCTTGGTCGAGCCGCCTGTCGGGATGGGTGTGACGCCCCTGTGACGCTTGACCCATTTTATCTGGCGCGGAGCGAGCTGGCTGCGGAACCGGACCTGCTGGCCCAGTGACGACGGCGCTCCTGGCCGTCGCAGCGCGGTGAGGAAGAAAGACATGGTGGACTAGCGGGAATAGCCGATAACACGTCTCCTCCTTTCCACGATGGCTTCCGCAGACGCAAACGCGTTCACCATCGTCTTTGACGACTCTGGCGAAATGCCCAGCGCCCAGGAGCTGCGGCAGTCGCTCGAGAAGGGCTCCGACGACCTCAAAATAGACACCCTGCGCAAGATCATCGTCGCCACGCTCAACGGCAACGCCCAGGTCAGCGAGCACGCGCGCAGCTGGTCTATCTAGTACTGAAGAGTCTACAGCCGACGTTACTAATGCCTATAATCCAATTTGTGCTGCCGAGCAAGAACAAGGCGCTCAAGAAGCTGCTGCACTTTTACTGGGAAGTCTGTCCAAAGTACGACGACAACGGCAAGCTCAAGCAGGAAATGATTCTCGTCATGTGAGTCTGCGATCTCTTTCCCCAGCTTTAGCTCACAACTCGACCAGTAACGCGATACGAAACGACCTCCAACACCCGAACGAGTACATCCGCGGCGCGACCCTCCGTTTCCTTCAAAAGGTCAAGGATGCAGAGCTGCTCGAGCCCCTCGTGCCCACATGTCGCGCCTGTCTCGAGCACAGACACTCCTACGTCCGCAAGAACGCCATCCTCGCCGTATTCACCATCTACCAGACCTTCGAACATCTCGTTCCAGACGCCCCCGAGCTCGTTCACACTTTCCTCGCCGCAGAGTCCGATAATACGTGCAAGCGCAACGCGTTCATCTTCCTCGCACACTGCGCCCCCAGCCGCGCACAGGAATGGCTGCTCTCCGTGCTCGAGCAGGTCACGGGCTTCGACGAGCTCCTCCAGATGGCCGCCATCGAGTTCATACGCAAAGACTCCAAATCCGACCACCGTCGCAAATACGTCCAGTGTATCTCAGAGCTCCTCTCCGCCTCCTCCACCAGCGTCAAGTACGAAGCCGCCATGACCCTCACAGGTCTCACCCAGAACGCCGTCGCCGTCAAAGCCGCAGCACAGGGGCTCGTCGAGGTCATGCTCAAAGAGTCCGACAACAACGTCAAGATGATCGTCCTCGACCGTCTCGACGCGCTCCGTCG
Source organism: Exidia glandulosa HHB12029 (assembly GCA_001632375.1). NCBI lineage: Eukaryota > Fungi > Basidiomycota > Agaricomycetes > Auriculariales > Exidiaceae > Exidia > Exidia glandulosa. The sequence goes on from KV426412.1 coordinate 36,398, forward strand.
GAAACACGAGCACGTGCTCGACGCGCTCGTCATGGACGTCCTGCGCGTGCTCCAGGCGCCCGACATCGACGTCCGCCGTCGCGCCATCGGCATCGCCCTCTCCATGGTCTCCACGCGCAACGCAGACGAGGTCGTCACCTTCCTCAACAAGCAGCTCGTACGCACGCTCGACCAGGACTACGAGAAGAACCTCGAATACCGCCAGCTGCTCATCCAATCCATCCACGCCCTCGCCGTCCGTTTCTCCGACGTCGCAGGATCCGTCGTCACCGCGCTCATGGAGTTCCTCGCCGACGCCAACTCGCCCAGCGCCGCGGACGCCATCGCCTTCGTGCGCGAAGTCGTCGAAAAGTTCCCGCACATGCGCGCACACGTGATCGAGCGCCTGCTCAGCGCCTTCCCGACTATCAAGTCCGGTAAAGTCTTCCGCGGCGCGCTGTGGATCGTCGGCGAGTACTGCGCCGACGCGCACGAGATCCAAGACGCGTTCGTCAAAGTCCGCGCCGTACTGGG
>KV426413.1:3207-39700 GCA_001632375.1 Exidia glandulosa HHB12029
GGGGAAGAATACAAGCTGTGTGTTGGCGGATGGTGAGTGAGCACAGGCAAGCGAACCTGCGGTTGACGGCGAGAAACGCGCAGGTGAGGACCTAAAAGTGTCATTGTGGCCAGTGGTGGTGGAGGTCGCGTAATGGAACGGATCCTTTGTAGTGCTGTGCAGATACAGGGTAGAGAACACGCGCTCCACACTTGGCCGTGGCTGATTGCGCTCGCCCAGGCTATGCGTTACGGAGGAAAGTCGCGTAGGTTGTCGAGGTGCACACGTCCTCTCTTGCGCTGGTAATTGAGATATCTGGAAAGCGCTACATGAAAGAACTCCTGGTACCAAGATATAAGAGCCGATGTGAAAGCAGAAAGTTCACCACGTGGATGGTGGGGAGAAAGGTGCGCACAAACATGACCCAACACGTCGTTCGCGCCTCTTCCTCGAACCGCCACGAACTACGTTTCGACCAATGTAACTCCCTCATTCCTCACGTTCACCTCGTGAAGCGTAACATGTAACACTGTCTATCATTCACCTAATACCTCCCTGTACAAAGCATGCGGCTGTCTGCCGGCAAGCCCGTACCTCCTCGCGCTCTGGATCCTCGTATGGCAGCGATAATCTCGGATCTGATCCTTTGGCTTTCTCACGTGCTTTTTAGAGAATCCTCATATGCATATAGACCTTGCCATGGCCTCGGCCGGGTTGTGTACAGCTCCCTGGAAGTTCAAGAGCTCGAGAGCCTCAAGAGGGCAGGATATCGATACAACGCGTGCGTTGCATCGACCCTTAACCTGAGAAGGTTCACCTTATACCTATTACCCACTGCCGACAAGATGTGTGATCTTGAGGCTTGACATGGAACTCACAAGACAGCACCGTAACATCGCTAACTCCTACTACGTTGTACTATTACTCCGATAGTGGAGGCTATCGAGGTCACATGTGTGTTCAGCACAGCTAAACTGGTATGCCAGAATCTCAAAAAAAAAACGACTGGTCGGTCCGCTCTGGGAGTACACGTAGCACTCTTTTAGTCAGAGCGGGAGTTCTGCGGGCGGTGCTTATTATAGTTCCGTTCCGTCCTCCGGTATTATTATTACTTTATGTTACTTTTGTGCGTGGGTTATTATTATTATGTTTGTTACTTTTGTTACTTTTGTTTTTGTTACTTTTATTTTTGTTACTTTTGTTACTTTTGTTGTTATTATTTTTGTTACTTTTGTTTGCCATGTTGCGATTTGTACACTTCGAGGTCTTACTCGTTGTACAACACTTGGTCCGGAAATCTCGCCGATCACCCGGACCTACAGGGGGGTTGAACCTGTACGCAGAACCCCTTCTGTAAAAATCCGGGATGCTCCTGAGCGCTCAGGCCGCTCAGGAGCCGGCAAAGCCCGTTAGCGTCCTATTGCTCAGGGAGCGCTCCTGAGCAGCCTATCTGCGCTCACGGAGCGCTCATGAAATCTGCCTGAGCACCACCTTGACTGACTACTATATTACTTGGGCTTTCTTATTTGTCCAAACTACTTGCAGCGCACGGTGAAAAAAAATAGCAGCAAGTCGAAATAATATTGGCCAGACTACAATCGAATACATAGCGTGCAAATAAACGCGACTGCCAGACAGTCGGATATGTACCTAACCTCAAGTGCAGGACGCGCGCGCAGCGATGCGGCACCCACGATGCTGCCGTCCTGCGTAAACCTGGGAATACTAGTGAGCGCGGAGGCCGAGCACGGTGGGCAAGAGACTCAACATACCTTTGACTTGTGCGGCCTGTTACTTGTTCGCGATAGACGGGTAGGGCCTAGACGTACTGGTCAGGTAGCTGAAGAACGGGTTACAATGTACATACCTCGCGGGGTGGGAAGACGACATGCTTGAAGACCTGGAAAAAAGGTAAGTGTTGCGTTACAAGCCACCCAGAGCAGAGAGCAGAGCCGGCCAGAGACGAGCAGCAAGCAGATCAGAGGAGCGCGACGACCAGAGAGCAGACGAGTCGAGCACAGGGAAAAAAAACCCGCGATAGACCAGCAGAAGACCGGAAAGCGCAGATGACCAGACATGGCGAGAATAGAGCGTGCTTGCGAGGCTGGGGAAAACGACTTGAGGCGGGGCAGTGGCAGGCGAGACGGGGTGCGCGAGGTGGACGTGGGCAGGACGTGGGCAGAGGTTGAGTCGATTTAAACCCCGCCAAAATCGGACCGGAGTCGTACGACCGGCCCCACCGAAAAACGACCAAGTCCGAAGTCGACGCACTGGCTGGTCGACGCGCAACACCGGCAAACTGCTCCTCGAACGCAAAGTACTTTGCAATGCAATTTTATATATATTCGATGCCGGCATCTACACTGTACTGTACACACAATCCGGAGCTCGAGACTAATTATCTCCCGCCTTCGAGGGTCTGGTGCTTATTATGTGCGTGGGTATAACTGAGAGACAGTGACGAGTATCTGTAGTTTATTCTCGTGGGTTTTGAGGTTGCTCCAAATCCTCACTGTGGTGCGGCGTTTACCAACGCCGGTCATTTCCCCTAAGTCCTTACACTGCTTAGAGAGAAGGGGATCTGAGCGCGGAAATGCTCTCGCGCTTTGCCGCTCAGGCTGCTCAGGAGCGCTCACGGAGCCGGAAAGCGCCGGAGCTCGCCTGAGCATCAGCATCACGCTCCTGAGCATTTGGATTTTTACAGAAGCCGGCCAGCCGCAGTCGAATTGATACCCAGCTGTGGCGCACAACCCCTCTACACCACAACCGCCTCAAAGTTACAGGAGTAGATGTCGCAGTCCTTTGCTCATCCGGTGGCCATGACACTTGTCCCAAAAATCCCAAGTGAGTTATCGGGTCTGAGACCCCCCGATTGAGTTGTCAGGTCATATCGGGGCGCCGCGACGAGTTGTAAAGGCATATCGGGCCTGATAGGGCAGCTTCAGACCGTATCGGGGTCGATAAGGCGCCCAGCCACGGTCGATAGGCGCCTGTTGGAGCTGTAGGCGCCCATCAGGTCCCGCGGAGGCCCTATAGAGCACGACAACGCGTGATCGACGGGGTTCCCAGACAAGCTGTAAGCATCCAAGAGAGTTAAATATATGTTATGTACATGCATTTGCAAAAGGAATATCACGGTATGGGTTGCTCACAGCTGCCAGAAGCGGCGGAGCCGAAACGTCACATAACTACCAAGTGGAGCTGCTCCACCAATTCCCTCGTAACGCAGTGGCTACGCGTGCGGCACCTTGTGGCGCTGCACGTAGTGGTCACTTGTTCGAGTCCTCGCAACGTCTAAGTTGGATGACAAGGTAATACTCAAGAGATAAGTGTACAACGCAAAGTAAGGCAACTACTACAGTAAGTAAGCAAGCAAGTAAGTAAATCTAGGATAGAGAGAAGCAGTTAAGTTCTCGCAGTAAAAGCTGCGAGATATATCTATTACTATTTGACCTCTCGACTACAATCCTGTATCAGGGTTGATAGGGCGTTATAACGCTGTAGGACCCGATCGGGCCCTATCGACCCGATCCGGCCGTATGGGTGCAGATGGGTTCTGAGCTTCTCTGAGCCCAGGTGTCGGGCCCGACAGCCCTATCAGGTCTGGTAATGAGTGATACCCTCCGACAACTCAAGTGGGATTTTTGGGACACTGCTCCAGCCTGTCACTGAGTTTCACTGGCACGGATAAATAGTCAAACTGCCGCCGGTGGCAACATACTTAAGCTTCCCACATCCTGATATCCTCAAGTCGAAAGAAACGTTCTTCCCAGTCATAGTATGGATCGCGCGCGCGCAGGACGACGTGTCGGCCCTTGTCCCACATAATGTATGTAGCCTCAGAGATGTTCGGTGCAGTTCAAGGCTCGTGTACGTCGTATTCTGAACGACGAGTACGCAGCTCGCTACTAGTAGAGCCCTCGTGCAGCCCTCTTCTTTCTGCAAAATTCGCGTCTGACAGTCGACGTGAGCATGATGACTGTGAACTCGGCAGCGGCGTTTCTCATAGGCTCAGATTGCATGCGGTTTCATCGATATCCGGAAGTCCGAGAATAGGCGCTGAAGCAGTGGTTGGAGTCATTCCGAAGTCCGCTCTGCGCCCATACTTTCCACGTCAGCATCACTCCAACCCCATTTCCGGTCCTCGATCGCCATGCGCCCCAGCGATACTTGGCAGTCTCCTGCCGAGCTCGGCGACGTCAGGTTCAGCGCGAGCAAGGTCTGGCCGACTTTGCCGCTCGACGCAATCGAACGCCTGGCGGCAGCGACAAGGTCTCCTCCCGTTCATTGTGTGGCGAACCGCAACAAGTACTCCTCGGGCCAGTACAACGTTGCAATTGGTGAACGATTTCAATCCCTTTCCCTATAACATCTCACGCCTTATAGAGCTCGCTTTCGACGATGATGTGGTGTGGATTGCACGTCTTTGGACCAACCATGACGAGGAGTCTCTACTGTCTGCTGAGGAAACTTCGCGACGCCTTAGCTGCGAGGTCGCGACCTTGAAGCTTGTCAAGGAGCGTACGACCATCCCGGTTCCAACAGTCTTCGCGTACTCGGTCACGGACAAGAATCCTCTTGGATGGCCCTACGTCTTCATGTCTCCTCTTCCGGGCCGCTCTGCGGAGGACCTTGGTATTTCCTCCCCCGACGACGACTTTGCCATTCCGCCAGAGAAAGCGGAAGTCTTCAAGACATATTGCGCGTCGATGGCCGCGATCCAGCTCCAGCTCAGCGAGATCTCCTTCGATCGCATTGGCTCCGTCTACCTCGGCGACCACCAGGACTCGTTCGTTATCGGTCCTGACGTCAAAACGGGAATCATGCCATGCGCATCCGAGGGAGCGTATTACGCTGCGCTCTGCGATAAGCTCATCAAGGACGTGCTCACGGACGTAGACGAGGAAGTGCAGGACGATGCGCTATTTGGCGTTTGGATCTACTCTCTGCTCACGGCAACGATCTCCCGGAGTCGTGATATGTCCGGCTCTTACAAGCTATGTCACCGCGATCTTCACGGCAAGAATACGCTCCTCGACCCGGTGAGCACGATCATACAAACTGGGAGGAAATTTGACCCTGCCTAGGACGGCAAAATCGTCGGCGTTTTGGACTGGGACTTTGCGGCGTGCATGCCAATCGAGATTTTTGCGGGAGATGCGTGCAATCTCATGAAGGACATGCACTGGGACAATGCGGACCAACTCGAGCAGTTCGAGTTGTATAACCGTGCACTGCGACATGCAGAGGAAGTTCGCGATTCGCGTCGTCCCAACGACCCGACCTCGACCCTAAGTGGCCACATGTTCAGCGATCTACACGCGTCCACGACCGTTCAGCTTGTCGGGTATATGAGCAACCTCATCCCGGAGTACGCGGGATGTCGCTGGGTCTGGGAGATCCTTTGCAGACACCTGTTCGGCACGCGCGACTGGGCACCTTTCCGGCAGTCCCCCATTTTCGCTGAGTGGTGTGCGACGCAGCACGTTCGACTGGCCACGCGGAGAGTGGAGGAAACGATTAGCGTACCTGTCCCACGCAGTAGATACGGAGACGTATGAAAGTCGTGTCGCCTAGAGTACGAGCGCACCCTCTCTGATAGAGTCGTAGTATTATAGAATCCCCCAGTCGCGATTTGCCGTCCTGGTCGTAGCTTTGCGCTTTGACCAGTGTCCAAGCCTTCCACTCTCAGGAGGTCGGAGCGCAGCGACGACAAGACTTGTGTACAGTATGTCTCCAGTGAGTGAGTGACTGTTAATAGCAACAATAGCTACAGAGTAAATTTGATGCATTGTCGATCCAAAGCGTATGAGAGGGAACGTTGATAGAAAGGCGCGGCATAGGAAGCAGTCGTGTATTTATGGAACACTGAATGAATGATGAGCAGAGCAGGATAGGAGCTACTACACAGCGTAGGGCTTTAGTACGGCAGTCAGCAACACGGACGAGTGAGAGAAAGTTACGAACAAACAAGGCCCAATAAGCGCGCCTCTCTTATTCGAACCACGAACCACCATGTCGCAGCATGCCGGCGATGCCGCGGGCCCTTACTTCATACACATGCACTCACGCAATCAGTGCCGCTACTTGACGAGTTCCCCGAGTCGTCGATGCTGCACGCTGAAGTGTTTCCGAATTGTTTGAAATCGCTCTCAGTATGACAGAATCGGACCGGTCCGGAGACGCGTTAACGTTGTTGGGGATTGCCGCCGCTCGCTCTTCTACTCTTCTTCACCAGACTGCGCAACGCGGGAGCTCACGTCCCCCGCAGCACCCGTCGCACAGTATATAAACGCTGCACACCCGCAAGGCTAGCGCGTCCACGACCGCCCCATGCAGCTGCCAACGCCCATGTCGCTCGCAGTCACGCCGGAGGCCATCGCCACCAGCGACCAGCTCCTCCAGCCTGTCCTTTCTCCAGACTGCACCAAGGTCCTCTACCGCGTCAAACCACTGTATAAGGCAGCCGACAAGGAGCACTGGACCTCTGCACTCTGGGTAGCAGACGTCGACAAGGCTGGCAGTGCGCGACAGCTTACAAGCGGCCTGTTCAACGACTACAACGCCGTCTTCTCGCATGACAGCCAGAGCTTGTTCTTCCTCAGCGACCGACACAAGGCGGGAGGCAAGGCCCAGATCTATACTCTGCCCTTGACGGTGGGCGGTGAAGCGACACCGTTGACGAATGTGGACTTGAAGAAGGGCGTGTCGTCGTTCCGGCTCTCGCCGGACGGGCGGTACATTGTTTATACGAGCGCGGACGAGCCCAGCGCGGCAGACGAGGACAAGGAGAGGCGTAAGGACGACGCCATCGTGTTCAGCGACAAGAAGAACCTCGCGAAGTTACGTCTTCTGCGTATCGCGACTCGTACGACCGTCACGTTCAACCTTCCATCTGATTGGCATGCACTGTCCTTCGCTTGGAGCCCGGATGGCGAGCAGCTCGTTGTGTGCATGTCGCAGAGCGCGCGACTGGAGCATATGGAAGTGCCAGGACGGTACTACACCGTCTCCCTGCGCGAGCCCAACGCAGCGCCGAATCTGCTCATGACCCGTCTGGACGCGAATGGTGGCGACTTGACCTGGCTTGCGGACGGCACGCTCCTAGAAGTCCGCTACCACAACCAGCACACCGTCATTGCTGCACACTCTGTCGCAAAGCTCGTACCGACGGAAAACGCAAGCCAGCCGTTGTACTGCGGTGTCGACAACGACGCGGACGGCATTTTCGACTTACGCCATGATAGTCTGTTCGCTGTTCCAGTCGCCACGGGCTTGAACACGCGCGTCGATATCGTAGACTCATCCGGCGCGCGCGTAGGGTCGCTGTACGAGACCAACGACGAAGCTCTGGGCTCGTTGGACGTGAAGCGTCTAAACGACGGATCGTACGTCTTTGCGTGCTTGCGCAGTTCTGGACCGCGCAAGGAAGCATGGAACGTCTGGGCTGGTCGGACATCGTCTGCAACGTCTGCAGTGGAGCTTACAAAGCTGTCCGCGCACCATTCGTGGGCGGAGGAGGCGCAGTGGCAGACGAAGACGGAGGCGTTTACCTGGAGTGCGAGAGACGGGACCAAGCTCGAGGGGCTGATATCCAAACCAACAGATGCGGGCAAGGGGCCGTACCCAACCGTTCTCATAGTTCACGGTGGGCCGTACTCGTGTGTTGCTCCCTCGTCGCTTTCGTCTCGTGGCTAACACAAGTCTCGCATTGTAGTCGGGACGTTCCTGCGCTGAACCTGAGCTTTGCAAGCTGGCACTCATTCCTCTCCGGCGCGGGCTTTTGTACTATCTCGCCCAACTACCGTGGAAGTGCGTATATCTCCCTCCCGTCCTATCTTATTCCTTCCTGATCCTGTGATCAGGTAGCGGGCGCGGCTCGGCCTTTGCAGAGACGATGCGCGGCGGCGTAGGCACAGTCGACTGGACAGACTGTGAGGACATGGTAGACGCCGCCGTCGCGCGCGGAATCGCAGACCCGAAACGACTCGGCATCGGTGGATGGAGCCAGGGCGGGTTCATGACCGCCTGGGGCGTCGCGCAGAGCAAGAACAAGTTCAAGGCTGGGTGCATGGGCGCTGGCGTGAGTGACTGGGGTTCGATGAGCGAGGAGTCCGACATGCCAGAGTTCGAGGTGCGTCCGAGTCTCGTTGCCATCATGATCCTTTACTTACCAGTTGCGTAGACTGAGCTGGGAGGATATGCACCGTGGAATCCGTCGCAGGGCCGCACGCGCGGCGACGCGATAAACCACGTCAAGGGCGTCGAGACGGCCGTTCTAATCCTTCACGGGGAGAAGGACGAGCGAGTTCCTGTCGGACAGGCGACAGGTTACTTCCGCGGTCTGCGACGCGAGGGTAAACATCCAGAACGTTGCGAGCTGGTCATATATCCGCGCGAACCTCACGGGTACGTGTTCATCCTCTTGGCCCTTCCTTGATATTTGACTTCGTGCAAAGGTTCACCGAACGTACACACGCGGAAGACGTGCTAAAGCGCGTTCTGGATCATTTCACGACGTGGTTGACGTGAATTTCTCTGTGAGCGACGACTGTTTTGTGTTGTACTCAGTTCGTGCGCCGCCGAGAATTGCCAGATGCCACGCACGCGCACATATGTACTCTATGGCGGCTGTGGCGGAGGGGAGGCCAGCGATTGATCCGGCTTACCGGGTTCTGCGACGGTTCGATCCCACCTTGTAGCAATGCGATCGACCAAAAATGTAATCCGCGGAAGAGAAAAAGTAACAAAAGTAACAACAACAAAAGTGACCAAAGGAAAGACCACACTCATAATAACAACAAAAAAGTAACAAAACATTCAATAATAATACTCGGTTGAAGATGTCTACGGACCACGAGAAAGTACAGGAGGCAGTACAGAGTTAATCACCGTCGCAGAACCGCCACGGTGGCTAAGAGAGTGCCAAGAGAGTATCTCCTACCGTGGACGGCAAGAGGTGTGAGGTTTTTTTTGTGGTTGTGCCATTAGAGCGTAGTCTGCCGAACAGCGACAGCCTTCATCTCAGTCAGAGAGACAGAGCTCACAAGCATACGCAGACTTAAGTTACAGGCTGAGCGCTAGAATAGGGATGTGAAAGAGACGAAGACGCGCCGTTTGCACGCTGCATCAAGCGCTGGATGACCGTCGAGACTCGCAACGCGGTGGTCACGGGCCAAAAATTGCCTGTGCCACTGTGTAAGACTTCAATAGACAGGAATGTCACTATGCGTGCAAGTCCGGAGCTCTGGACGGGTTAAATCGGCGTGTACCAAGGGAGGAAGTACTGCAAATTGGTTGGGACGGAAGAAGACGCGAAACCGCCCTCCGCTTTGCTCCCGGCCCGTACAGTTTTGGCTTCGTCCACGTCAGTCAACCTCGTCTGCCATCCATCTCTACAGTCTCGACATTTAGTACGCGACACGACCCCGATATCAACACGTATAGCGATATCCTAGAGCTATATGCAACGGAGATCTTACTGGCTTCCCTGCGCGCCGAGCACGGTGCCGTCGCCGCCGCCATCAAATTCTAGCGAGCGGCCGGGGCGCGTACGTATATAAAGAGCGCGCCGAGCTTCGTCTTCGCGCGCGTTGGCTGCCCTGCACCCCTCCCACACACTCGTTTTTCCCAAATGCTGGCTGTCGCACGCCTCGTCGCTCTTTCTCTCGCTTTCGTAGGCGTCCCGGCCTTGCTTTCTATCTCTCCTCCGAACGGCCAGACGCGACCTAACGGCTTTGTCGTCTTGCTGAAGCCTGAGTCTGTCTCGCGTCGGGCGCACCATAATATCCTGGCGCCGTTCCTCGCGGCGGCCAACGATACGACTACGAGTCTGTTATACGAGTGGCCCGAGATCGACGCTGTCGCTGGGACTTTCAGCGATGCTGCTCTTCTTGCGCTACGTGCAGCTACAGGCGAGGTGCTGGCTATTGAGCATGATACGCTCGGAGGGTTAGATGCGATTGTGACGCAGGAAGACGCGCCGTGGGGTCTGCAGCGCATCTCGCAGGCTGCGCGTATGAGCCGCTCCGACGACCGCGCTGTGAACTTCAGATACACGTACGAGGAAGCAGCTGGAAGAGGAGTCGATATATATATCATTGACACGGGTGCGCTCCTCTTTGCCTTTGGTTTTTACTTCCTGAATCCCGAATCCCATGTCGCATAGGCATTATGCTCGAGCATAAGGACTTTGGTGGACGCGCTCGCTGGGGCAAGGTAGCTACTCATCCTCTTGAACTTGTCTCCTCTTTAACGTGATGGCAATCATCCCTCCTTTGTAGACCTTCGGAGGATACCAGGACCGCGACGGCTTCGGACATGGCACCCACGTTGGCGAGTGTCTCGCTCATCGCGTCGCTAGTATACTGAAACGATCGCCTAATGCAACAGCGGGAACTGCAGCTGGTACGCGTTACGGTGTCGCTAAGGCCGCGAACCTAGTCGCTGTCCGCGTCATGGACGATAAAGGAAGCGGATGTACGTCGTTCGTCCTTCTACTTCGAACGACCCGTCTTAACGTCGCCGCTACCTACATAGTCGTCTCGGACACAATTGCCGCCGTGAACTGGGCCGCACATCAAGCTGCACGCCTGACGAAGAAACCCAGCGTCATTTCTATATCCCTCAAGTTCGATCCAAGCGACGTCCTGGACGCCGCCGTCACCGCCGTTCGTCCTTCTCCTTGCCTTTCACTTCCCGAAATTGAGATCATGGTACTTCTAGGCGGTCAGAGCGGGCGTACATGTCACAGTCTCCGCGGGCAACGCGAACGCGGACGCCTCGACCCAGTCACCCGCGCGCGCACGGGCGGCGATATCAGTGTCGGCGGAACACAGATCAACGATACGATGGCCTCGTTCTCGAATACGGGGTCGCTTGTAGATGTGATGGCCCCGGCTCAGCATATCGTCTCGGATTACATCGGTGGTGCGTAGGTGTGGGGATGTTGTAGTTGACTCTTATTGGATGCAGGCGTCGATTCGACGACGGTGATGAGCGGTACCTCCATGGCGACGCCGCACGTTGCGGGACTGGTTGCGTATCTCATCTCTACAGAAGGGAACATGTCGCCGGAGGACATGGTCAAGCGAATCAAGGAGGTCGCTGAGGACGGTGTGGTCAGCGGACTTCGTGAGTCTTCAGTTCCGTATTCGACCTCGTGTTCTGAGTGAGATCTTGTCCGCTTGTAGCTGCAGGCACGAGCAATGAGCTTGTCAACAACGGGCTTCGGCGGTAGGGGATGGACTAGGAGGCTATGGACGCTACACGTATACTCCATTGCTACGACCCCCGGCAGCTTATCCCTGGCTTGCTATAATGCATTATAATCTCCTTGCGTTACTTGAAGATTTCTACCTCACTCCAGGTGAAAAAAATCCACCTATCCGATACGCAGCTGTGAGTGCTCATGGAAAATTATGATACAGAGCCGTCATACCAAGACAATGAGGCATGATTGCCAAACACATCCTTCCCTTACCTTACATGAGAAATGGAAAGCTTCGACCGGGACGTGGTGCAGGTGATTGCGATAGGGACCGGGGCAGGTAACGCTGCTCGGAGGGCTCGGCAGAAGACTCGGGCGATCCGATACTGTTACTGGGTATGATGAAGATGCCCGTCAAACTGCAAACCAGGACCCTGCGGGGTGACCAAGCCGGTGCTATAGTCGTAGTTGCCCTCGGGGTGCGTGAATGATTGTGACGATGGGACCATATAGTCATCGTAGGCGCTGACGGAGTCCGCAGCGAATTCGAAGCCGCCTGTCGGAGACCTTCCCGTGTGAGCTGGTAATGGCCGTGCCAGGCTCATGCGCATGCTGCGGTACATCTTAACCAGCAAGTAATGTCAGACGGTCCGCGCCATGAGAGAAAAGAGCTCCTCACAACTGGCCTTAATAATGAACTTCGGTCTTGCCACAACTATGCAATAGCTGATCGCAGCAGGGCTGCCGTTGAGTCGGTACCTGCTCTCTGCACTTAGAAAGCCGCAGGAAATTCATAAAGAGTGGCCTTCTGCGAGTGGGCCTTGAAGCAGTGCTTCTTAGTAAGGTTCACTGCGGATGGTGAGAGGAGAGCGCGACAGTAACGGGCAGGCATTAGAAAGGGGGGAACACGCAGAACCTGGAGGAGGACAAATCCCGAAACTGATGTACAGTACACAAAAAGCTACAATAGTGGAGGCCGAGACGAGACCGAGCCGGTCAGTCGTTCCATGGTCATGATACACCTCTAGGTATAGATCCAATCACCTCAACTCACGGCTCACCTCGTGACCTCCTTTAGCCGCTCAGGAACTGGTCTACAAGGCTCTCCGTGCTGGCGTTGCGTTCACCGTGCGCCTCCGCCTCGCGCCACAGCTGTTCTAGCGCGCCCTGGAGCTGGTACAGCGCTTCGTTGGAGAACGGCACGCTGCTGTGATGGCTGTGGACTGCCTCAAAGAGACGCTGCATCCGCCGCCAGTGGTCCGCGCGCAAATCGTCATACGTCCCCAGCTGCGCGGGGTCGTGCATCTCGGTCTGCTGTGGCTGCGCGGCGTACGGGTACAGACCCTCGACGCCGAGCGCGGCCATGTGCGGCGAGGGCGACGACGTGATCGTCAGGCTGATCTGCTCGCCCGCACCCGGTACCGTGAGCGAGTTCCCGCTGTTATCCGCCGAGACCGCCGAGAACGGACCATAGTCCTGTTCAGACGAGTCGCTCATCGTCCCCAGGATAGCAAACGGGTCCGTGGAGTCGTACGTCCCTGGCAGTTGCGTCGTGATGTTCAGCATGGGCGTCGTATATGAGGACTGGGGCATGGAATGTGTTGAGTGCATCGGCGATGCGGTGATGTTGTGCGGTGCGTGCATCGGGCTGGACAGCATATGGGGAGGGAGACCGTGAGTGCCGGACATTGGGCTTCCAAGAGGCTGCGTGTTGAAGGCCGGGGTGTTCGGGAGCGTGTGCGTGTGGTGGTTCGGCGTCGACATTGGTAACGCGTGAGTGCCCATTCCCGGAGTAGAGTGCGGTAGTGCCTGACTGGTGTGGACAGGGGTGGACGTGGGTAACGCGGTCGTGGTGAACATGGGCGTGGGCAGGCTCTGAGCGGTGCGTGCCGGTGACACCGCTGCAGACACAGGCAAGTAAGGCTCTGACGGCCACCCAAAAGGTCCGGTGGGGGATGTGGGTAAGCCAATCCCAGGTTGCATAGGTGAGATAGGCGAGTGTGGTTGTCCGTCGTCTTGAAGGGAAAGACCAGGCGAGGATGTGACTATCGGGAGTGGCCGAGAGTGCATCCTCGCGCTGGTTGGGGGCGTCACAGCGTTGCTATACGAGTAAGTGTTGCCGTCTGGGTGCATAGATGGCGTCTCGTACGGGGTCATATAGTCCTCAAACTCGCTATAGGTTTCCACCAGTGGGCTCCTGGATTTCGACCCTGCCGCAGCCGCCGCTCGACGACCTTCCCGTGTAAATTCGTAATTGGCGGCACCTGTCGCATGTGCATGCTGCGGTACGTCTGAAGCGGCAACAAAGTCAGAGTCGGGTCGGAGCACCATATTAGTGCTTACAGCTAACATGTACTTCCGGCTTGTCCTCGAATGTGCGGTAGCTGATCGTAGCAGGGCAGCCGTTTGGTACCTGCTGCGCTCTTAGACCGGGAAGAGAAAGCAATGATGACTGACTTTGCGCGAGGGAACCTTACGTTGACGGTCGGGATGCTTCTTAGTATACGGCTTCCTTCCAGACCGACTGTGTCGTGCGCAGACTAATCCGCTGTCAATTAATTGTGTCGCGCCAAAGCAGAAGCCAAATCAGCGCACCTAGTTTCACTTGCTCGAGGAATGCCTTCGGGGTAGAACGCGAAGGGTGCTGTGGGTCGAATCAGACCGAAGCTCCTGCGGGAAAGCAGGCAAGCTCACTCTGTCGCCTGATTCGCAACATCAGCGGGCGCAATCAGAGCCGACGATCTTCTAGAACGTACCTGTGACAAAGTCGACGACTAGCGTGGTCTCGACACTTTTCTTCCAAGTCTCGAAATGCTGCAGCGACGGGAGGACGAATAGTATTTCGTCGCCCATGTAGTCCGCCGTCGGCGGTTCAGACTGAGGGATAAGCCCAGCGCCTAGGGGTGTCATTGGGCTCGTTGGCGAGTGCGACGCAGATGCAGCAGCGGCTGCAGAGAGTGCTGCTATAGCTGTGGCGAGGGATGTCAGCGGGCGCGACGTTGTCGGGAACGCGCCGATGTGCTGACCGTGTCTAAGGCGAGAATCGTTTGAGAACATTCCCCCATTCCCCCCATTCCAAGCCGGTGCTTCAATCTGAATACTTTCCTGCGTAATATTGTGGTCCGAGCGAGTGTGCATCCTGTCGGAGGATGGTAACTGTCTGGTGTCTACGGTAGGTGAGGGATAAGACGATGACGAGAGCGTGTAGCCTCCATAATCTGTAATCTCGCTTTGATGACTCGCTGGCTGGACTTGATCGAGAGCGTCGAGGCGGGCGATGTGTGTCAGGCGGATGATGCCTGTGTGTGGGTGAAATCCCGCTCTTACTTGTGTTCAAATGGAATATACCGGTATTCGTGATTTCTCTAGATTGCTGTACCTTCTGTAAAAATCCGGGATGCTCCTGAGCGCTCAGGCTGCTCAGGAGCCGCCAAAGCACCTCGTCCACCTCTTGCTCAGTGAGCACTCCTGAGCAGCTATCAGCGCTCAGTGAGCGCTCCTGAGTTGACTATCTACGCTCAGTGAGAACTGAGAGCACATAGGTCTGGGTTTCAATTATTTACTTTTCCTTCATTTATGTTCAAATCAGGCAATGACAGAAATAGAGAGGAAAATAACTGCGATTATAGGGACAATCTAGATCTAATATACACGTGCTAACAACCGAAAAAGCCTGGTAGCCCTACGAGGCCAGCGCGAACCTATACACGACCGACGCCGCTGCTACACAACCGACGCCGCTGCATTACCCTCGCAAACAGACCGTACGAGACCGAAACGAAAGCAAGTGTTCTGCACAGAAAGGGTGAGTCAAACGAGCCAGGTTGTGAACGCGAATGGTACTCACGTAGCGAAAAGCGCATCTGGCTGCCTATGAGGTCAGAAAAAATGTCTGTGAGCACAAACGGTTTGTCAGGCCACAAGAATCACGCATGAGCAAGGATACGTACAACGCTTTTAGAACGACAGACCAAGGAACTCCGGTAGGCGGGCAGTGAAGAAGGAGTCCGCATGAAAAAGAACGATGATGCCCTGGCAGCGAAAAAAAGCCTGGTGTACGCACAGAAACGAGGGCTCGGTCAGAGGAATACCCTCGCCTATCAGCTGGCCGGTGAGCGCAAGGCGCCCAGGACCTAAAGAAGGTCGTCAGCGAAGGCCAGCGGCGGCACGGCCAGTCATGAGCTCACCACCAGCGACGCAGCGTGCAATGATAGCCAAGCTGATCCAGGTTCAACATCCAACAGGTGCCGCGGAGGGGGGAGCAGGGACAGCCGCGGCCGGGGCCATGCGTCGCGTCGCGTCGCGCGTCCGTCTCGGCGAGCGTCGTGGTGACGCTCGCAGCCATGGGACTACAGCCAGAGCTGCATCCCACGGCCGTGAACGAGACGCGCACGTACGGGAGCTCTGCGGGCGAGGCAAGGCGAGGTAAGTCGGGGGATGGGGAGAGGAAAAGAGGTGTTTGTTTGGTTGGCCGAATCAACCGCACAAAGCCGCAGCCGCTGCGCACGGACGCGACCGAAATTCGTCTAAGTCCCCCGCCCGACCGGCGACCGCCCTCAACCGCACGCGGCGCGCTACTTGCCACGGGTTTGTGCACGTCATAGGCGCACTTGCGAGCTTGAGCGCGCAGTCTTAGAACCAGTTATAAAATTATATATAAATCAGGATGTACGTATATACTCAATGAATAAAGACCTTCTTACATCCTCTACTCGAAATGCTAAGCTCACCTATATGTGTACATGTGAGCGGGAGAGCACCTGAGCTGCTCCCCAGCTCTGGTGCTTAGGCGCTCCTGAGCGCTCCCTGAGCAGCCTGAGCACGGGAGCTGCCGTGAGCGATCGGCAATGCTCCTGAGCAATTGGATTTTTACAGAAGACGCTGACGACAAGTCGAACATGAGATGGATCCGGTAGTTGCTCTGCGCTGTGTCGCTGTGAAGAATTGTGAGCACTGATATCCGCGAGGACAAACAATGACCATTAATACCGCCATGAAGTCGCCGAGGACGTTGAGGTCCCCAATTGCAATGTCGACCTCTTCGTGCCGCTCCAGTACCATGTCCAAAAACGGCGTCAGGGGACTGGGATCACAGATGTCGTGGATATCAAAGGCTGGGGGAGAGACCGAGTCACCACGCCGACCCTGTGAGTCTTCCATTGCGAGCTGGGCCGAAGAGCCTGGGGCTCCCGTTTGCAGGTTCCCTTGAGATCCGAGTCTCTGATTGGTGGCGTTTGTAGCCTACAATCGTTGGCGCGCGTCCGTAAGTTAGATGCAAACTTACGTTTGCTGATATCCTGTGAGCCTGTGAGAGTGGCGGCGACGACGACGACGGCGACGAGCGGGAGAGACCGAGCTTCAGCCTAACACGTTGAAGGAAGCCTGGTCGAGTAACCGCCGTGGTGTACCGCAGAATTATTGCGTATTCTGCAGACATATTTGGAGCCCAATCGTCTGGACCACGAAGCATCGCGTTCTGCACAGGCCCAGTTTCACGTCAGGTCGGGAGCGATTGAAGCAGGGCAGTGTATACGGAACTCACCAGCGAACGGCGATGTCCGACAGAGCCGCCAGCGCTTGCTGTTATTGCGCTACCCAGCGAAAGGTTCGCGGACACCTCTGTATGCCTCGAGAGAATCAGACCACCTACATAACCCGAAGACCTTACGACGTCCGTGACGATCACTCGACCTTCAAGCTCTGGTCGTGTCTGACACTGTGCGGATAACCATGCGCCCAACTCGATACGCAGAGAGGGGTCGATTCCATCCCAACGGGTCGGAACGGGCGGTGTGAGGAAAGCTAGGCCGTCTCTTTCTCGTGCAAGGGTAATTTGGGGCTGGACATCCAAGCTGTACAGTAATCTCAGCCCTGTTCCCAAAAAGGATGTCCACGTACGTCTGCAACGGTAATCCCGCAAGTTCTCCTGATCCTGTGACGTGAAACTCGATGCTAGAGTCTCTTGAGGACGACATCATCATTGTGTTGTACGCCTGATCGCGATTGCAGCGGTCTGTCGACAGTGGGAGTGGGGCTAAATTCTGCTCCGGGTGATGTTCGAAAACGTTGAACTCCTACGCAGGAAACTTGAGTACTCCGTGTGTCCACACCAACTGACTACTGAACTCGGACTCACCTTGTAGAATGCGCCGTCCACGATCATCCCGACGTCGCCAAGCGCGCCACCTCCACCATTTGTGCGTCGAGGAGCCCACAGTGCATGTCCGCCGCAGACAGGAAACAGCAGCCGCGAGTACTCGGTAGGAAAGGTGCGCCGGACAGTTGAGTCGGTGTGAAGAGGGTCAGACATCCAAGTGGGGGTCCAGGCAGCTGTGCTCCAGGTGCATGAGCTATATATCCGGGCAATACCACCGAAGATGGCAGTGCGATGTTGTACACAGACAAGAGTGGTTGCAAATCGGAGGAGCATTCGAGCGCCTTTCTTGACATAATATCACAGCCTCGACTAGCCTGATTCTGTGACCGTTCCTAGGTCGTTCTGAGTCTTACCCTTCTCTTTGGCCCAGGATCGCCGTTGCGGCCTGTGGTGATACATAAACTGAGCACGACGAATCGGTGCTATAGCTCAGATATCATCCACTTCTTGAGGAACGGGTTTGCTCCGCTGTGGCACGGCAATAGCGCCGAAGGGCCACACCCGTCACTAACAGACGGAGTCGGGCCAGCTCGATGCGCGAATGTCAGGAAGCTGTTGCATCAAGACGTCGACGTCGAAGCACACGCGGTGCAGATGCTCGAATGCCCAGACTCGATGACTGCCGTTCTTGACCCACCGGAAGTGTTCGGGGAGAGCATGCAGCGCATCCACGACATGGGCGTTTTGACCTCGGTTTGACATCCAAGTTGTCAATCTCGCATGCAATTCGCTGACACTGCTCCCGGGTCCTCCAAGAAGACTCCAGAGAGAGAGAGAGAGGCGTGCGAATGCCCGCCATCAGCAAATCCTTTGAAAGTAAGAGCAGTCTCGACGGACGAGGAAGTCGAGTGGGTGGTCGAACTCTTGAAGATGCGCCCGAACCATCGGCTAGCAGTGCGCGAGATGCACCAGTCTCTAGAGTCTAGATCCATTGCGGGTGACAAAGAGTTCGAGCCTGACGGCAACGGATTCCAGTGGTCGTACTGGAAGCCGCGGAAAGACTGGGACGATGCTGATGTGGAGTCGAAAAGTAACCAGACGCATTGACGGCTTGCTGGTGTTCTGCAGTGGGTCGGTTGGATGCGGGAAACGCTGATGCGTAGGCGAGGAGGTTAGACGCGTTGGCGCAGGGTGGCGAACATAAAGCGAATTGATAGAAAGTGTACTCGAAGCGGACTTCGCGCATCGGCGCCCTGTGGACTGTCGAAGAGAACAAGTAGCGTACGAGAATAGCGACCTATGAAAGTCCTCAGCGCGTCATGTGCCACCCGAACGTGCTGTCCAGGGAGTCAGGAATCTGTAAGCACTCCCGAACAGCACGGGCGTGACGGTCGATGAACTCTCGCTTGAACGACGCTCTAAGGTGCACTACGAGAATATAGTACCCGCGATCCTCAGACACATCGATGCATGGCCCGTCCCCGTACTCGCTTCAAGTTCGCGTGAGTGATTGGACGGAATGTACTGTAGCACTCACCCATCCAGGTCAGCCCATTTCTTTCTAACTTGGTCCACTAGGTCAATGACTCTGTGCGCATCGGGATCCAAGATGTCGAAAATCTCGTCTTCGGATAGTTTCCAGCCGAGGCGCATGTACTTGCGTGGGGCCTTGAGTGGGTAGGGTCTAGCAACGAGCGTCCGAATCAGCAACTCGGAGTAAGAGTTGAAAGTCGCGTACGGAAATTGCGAGTCTGGCATGGTGGAGCGGACGAGGAAAGCGTGCACTACTCGGACTCCGACTCGCTCCGAAGAAGTCAGAGCGTCGCATGCCATCAGCGAAAAGAGGCTGCACGCCACCGGGAGCTGTGGCAAGGAAGTGCAAACATGCGTCTACGATGGAAGACGCGTGATTGGCTTCTGCGTGGGTGCAGACGTCGGCGCCATCGAGCAAAGATTGTGGCGCGCCCGTCGCCCAGAGCGTACAGTGCGAGCAGCGTCACAGGGACTTGGGAAGACGTCAGCAAGTCGCGTATCAGACGCGCCGGGGGTTGCCGTGTTCGCTCTTGTTTCCCGCCGCTCGGTCGGGATGTTGGAGGAAGAGTCGCAGGGCGAGCTCGCGTGGCGTCTGCTGCACGACGCGCCGAGCAACGACCAGACAAGCTTCTCCACCTCCAACAACTCCTCGTCCACTCAGAGCCAGCTCCTGCCCGGTCTCGGCTCCGTCCCCGCCGCGCTCCAGGACGACCACCCAGACGTCCATTATAGCGCGTTCGGACTCGCTGGAGACACACAGGCGCAGGAAGGTGGCACCTCCTTGTCTTTGCTACCAGATATATCTTCCTCCGTACCCGCGCCACCACCCGCGTTGCAGCCAGGACCGAGCTTCAAGATCCCCGCAGCACCGCAACCACTCGCTCCGCAAAAGTCTGAACACGCCATCGCGTCCAGCTCGCGCAAGCCGCCCAAGACGCGTCCAGCACCAGCACCCGCCGTACCCTCCCCGCGGGCTAAACCACCACCGCGCGCGCCGAGCCCTGAAGAGGACTCGTTCGGTCTTCCATCCGCGTCGCAGGACAGACAGGCCTTCCTCGCTCAAGCAGGCGGACGACTGGCGCAGCTCGTTGCTGAAGCTGATACTACGACCGGCACTGCGATGAGCGACGAGAGCAGTCAGAGTCAGACGCAGGATACGTCTAGCGAGGCGATCAACCCTCTTCGTCCTCCTCCGGCTGTCGTACTCGTTCACGGCACTCCGAGCCAGAGTCAGAGTCAGGACGAGTCGCAGCAGGTACGCAAGTCCTTTCTTTCTTTCTTTCTTTCTTCGTGACTGACAGGATGCAAGCTCGGACAGGACTCGCAAATGGAGGACATGGGCGGCGGCCAGTCCTCGCAAGTCCTCGGAGAAGCCTACCGCACGCTTCCGGTCGTGTTCTCTCAAGAGCTCGAACCCTCGCAAGAGGAGCCAGAACAGCCGTTCCCTCCTGCTGCGCCCGACGCGCGTTCCGAAGATTCGTTCGACGCGCGCGTGAACGATGAACCGTTTGAAGCGACGCAACTTGCGGAGGCGACGCAGGAGGCTGGACCGCTTGGGACGGCAGATACGGGAGGGACGGGTACTGGAACGGGCACGGGGACTGGTACTGGTGGTACGGGGACGGGCGCTGGCACTGGGCTGAGCGCCAAGGCGGAGAGGCTGCTCATGCAGCATAACAAGGCGAGGTGGAAGAACGCCGTTCGCGGGCAGGGACAGGGACAGCGTGCGACTGGTACGGCTGGGACTGGGATGGGAACCGGTGAGTACCCTCTTCTGCTTTCCCTCCTTCTTCGCTCCTGGTGCCTATATCGCTGCGTCACCCCTCCCTCATCCTTGTATCGGGACCCCTGCGCCTTGCCTTCGCTTCTCTCCGGTGCACTTCCACCAAATTCGAGTTCATCCACGCCCATATCCTTATCCTGAACCTCCCTCGTTCACTTCATCTCTCGTATTGCCGCGTCATGGCTGACCTGCTCGCGTACTCCTGCCCTCCTTGCTGCGTCACACCCTCGTTTGTCGAGACCGTGTACCCCTTGGCCCTTTCGCCGTCGGCCATACATCATTGCCTTATTCTCTCGTTCACTTCATCTCTCGTCTCATCGCTGACCTACTCGCGTAGCCTCGACAAACACGAACACGAATACCTACTCCACGCACCCTTCCAACTCTACACACCCTTCCAACCCCTCGCGCTTATCCAACCTCCCCTCGGCCGCGGTCGAAGAGACTCAACCCGACCAACCGTTCCGTGCGCCTGCAACACCACCGGCCATCGAAACCCAACTCGCCTCGCCGCCCCGTCAACCACCCAAGAAGCGTCAGATCCCCAGTGCGAAGTCCACACAGCGCCGGACCCAACCCGAGCCCGAACCCGACCCTCTGCCGCCAATCGATTCGCCTGCTCCGAGGTCGTCACAAGCGACGGGGACGGGTACGTTCCCGTCGTCGTCGGCGAGTGTGGTTCCGGGCTCTGTGGCGTCTGAACGCTCTGCGCCGCCTGTGGTTCGGACGGGAGCAGGCGGGACGGTGGAGTTTAGCTCGCTCAGTACGGATACGAGGGATGAAATTGTGGAGGGGAGTACGGCCGCTTTTTCTTCCAACCCGCACCGTCTCTCGCCGGATTCATCGCTTCCTGTCCTTGCGGACGCGGATAAAGGCATGATGATCGTGGACGAGCCGGAGAGTTCGCAGCCTGTTCCGCTCTCGCAGGTCTTGGGTCTTCGCTCCACACGGACTCGCACCAACAACGCTCGCAACGCCAATGTTGGTACGAGCGAGGAGAGCGGCTTGGGCTTGGGCTTGAAGAGGCAGGTGGTTGCGAAGCGGACGTATGGACGACGCGCTGGGAAGCTCGTGGAAGAGGACGAGGAGGAGGAGGAGAACGTCCCGCCTCCCCCTCCAGCCGCGAAGAAGACGCGTGCGATTTCTGAGGAGGTGGATGGCGACGACGACGCGGAGGACGTGCGACTAGTCAAGAAGAAACCCGCGCCCAGCACGAAGTCGAACTCCACAGGCAAGCCTCCGCCGCGTAGGATGTCGGAACCCTTTCCGGGCGAAGAGTCGCTCACCTCTCCGGACGATTCAGAAGAAGAGTCGCAGCCGCCGCAGATGCTCGGATCGCCACGCAAACGACGCGTGCAGGCTCGGGCGCGGAGCGCAACTGTCGAGCAGATGGAAATTGACGATCCTCCCCCGGAATCGATGCCGAAGAGCGAGCCGCGCAGGTTGAAGAAGGCGTTACCCAGTCTCGAGGCCGTACCCGAAGCTTCTGTCTCTGCGCATCGTCCGCCCAAGGGTGCCGCGACGCGCATTCGGAAGAACTCAATCCCTATACCCAAGCGCGAGGAGGAGAGCAGCACTGACGACGACGACGAAGACGATTATTCGGGCAGTTATCGAGACTCGCAGCCGAGTCTTCCATTGCGACGCGTGGGACCTGCTACGACTCGGACTCGACTCCGGGCTACGAGTTTGTTGGCTGCGTCTCCTACTCCGTCGACGTCGATGCCTCCACCTGCGCGACCGAATAAGAGACGAAGGACGTCGCAGCCGAGTCAGACCCAGCCGCCGACGCAGAAACGCGCGCGTCTCTCCCACTCCACCACCGCCGCTCAAGAAGAAACCCAGCCGCAAGACAACCGCACGACCATCCCGAGCGTCTTTGCGATCTACAGCGCCGATAAGAACTATTATGCTGCGGATGTAGTCGGGTCGCTTGGCGGCCTAGGGGCGCGGGCGAAGTATAACGTCGAATACGCAGATCGGACGACGGAGCAGGTTATGCTCGTCTCCATCCGGCCGGGTCCTGCGACACTCGTGCAAGGGGACGGGGTGATGGTGAAGAGGGGACGGTGGGTTGCGGCGGGGTTCGTGAGAGCTGAGGTACGCGGGATGGTTGTCCGTCTCGGCGGGGGAGGGGGCGAGGAGGAGGTAGTTGTGAGGTGGGCGGATGTGAGGAGGAGTAAAGCGCAGGTTAATACTGGTGCGGTAGGGCTGGGCGCGGAGGAGGTGGATGGCATGATTGTGGTTAGGGAGGGGGAGGAGTCGCAGGTCCCGCAGACGCGTACGCAGACGCAGAACCAGTCGCAGGCTACTCAACAACAACAGCAGCGGCCGGAGAAGCAGCCTCACCAGAAGTCGCGCGCCAACACGGAGGAACGCGAACGCCTCGAAGTCGTCCCGCACAAACCCTCGCAACTCTTCGCAGGCCTAGCATTCATAACGACATGCAAACGGTCCAATACAGCTTGGCGTCTTGCGCTCCCGGACGAGCTGGAACGTGCTGGCGGAGTCGTACTGGACGACTGGACGGACGCGATCTCGTTTGGGCCGAGTCATGCGAACGGGCGGTGGGTTGCGCGGGCGGCGGATTTGCAACTCACAGAGGAGGATGGGGATGGGGAGAGGAGGACGTTCTTGCTTGCGGATGTGGCGGCTATGACGCCGAAGTACCTTTTTGCGCTCGCGTTGGGGATGCCGTGCGTTAGTGCGCAGTGGGCTATTGACGTGCTCGACGGGGTGAGTTGTTCTGTTCATTGTAGCTCTTCACTCACTCACTCACTCACTCGCTCGTTCAGGAAGCGGAGGTGGAGGATTGGCCGGCGTACCTTCTCTGCGCGGGATACGCGGACCACATCGGCGGCTCGCCAGTCTCACAAGCTCCCGCACTCGACGACCACGGCCGTCCCCTCTCCCCGCGCGAAATTCTCTCCGCCCCCTCGCCCGCTACGTCCCGCGGCCGCGTCTTCGCCGGCAAATCCGTCCTCTGCGTCGGGCCCGCGCTCGTACCCGTCCCAGGAGCAGGATTCCCGCAGCAACAGTGTATCCCGCCCGTCTGTCTCGCGATGGGCGCCTCGGAGGTCGAAGCGGTGCCGAGTCTTGGGCTTGGGCTGTTGGGAAGGAAGTGGGACGTGCTGGTCGTGGAGGATAAACTTGGTCGGACGATCGGGGCGGATGTGAGGGCGCGTGTGGGCGCGAGGTGGGTGGGGAATACGTCGTGGGTGAAGCAGTGTCTTATTACGGGGATGCTGCTGAAGCCGCCGCGCGAGCTCGATGCGTGAGCGATTGTATTTTTCTTGCTTGTTTGCGTGCTGTGCTGTGATTTTCTTGCTTGCTCAAACGTCTTGGTTTCTTTCTGTTTCTGTCCCATCCCCATCCCTCCATCATCATCTTGCATATATCCCATCCCATTCTCGAGTGTCCGTCGAATCTCTTGCTTGAACGTCTCTGTTCCTTTCCGTCTCCACTCCCACTCCCATTCCCATCCTCTTGCATATAACCCATCCCCACAATTCTTGCGTGCCCCGTCCCATCATTACATTCACACGTTTTCGTCACATGGTGTTCCCCGCTCTCCTCAAAATGTATGTATTGATAGTGCGTTCTGCTCCGCGGTAGGAAAACATAGAGTAGTAGTTCGTCCGTAGCTACATATATTATGTATAGAATTTGGCCTCTTGTGGTGTTCTTTAGATCTTTGGCGACTTCTGACTCTATTTGTACTGACGCGGGTGCAAACGCGGTTGGATCTCCGCCTGTTTTCTCTTTTTCCTTCGTGCTCTATCCGGGCGTTTGCGGCTAGCACATGCAGTGCTCATCGTCAGGCTGTCTTGTGCTTCTTTACTGCTGCACTGGGTGACAACGTGGTGTTCAAGGTGGCCAATGATTCAAAAGTTCATGCTCACCGGGCCCGCGCCTGCTCACGCATCTCGCTCGCCGCACTGACTACGCCAAGCAGTCCGCTCGGACCCTGTTGACGTATAGACGCATGCGCGTCAGGGGGTGCTTGCAGCTAACAAGTCTGCCGAGGCCGAGGGATGACTGCAGACTGGGGCACTGTTCTTTGTTCGCTTCCTCTGCTTGCACTGCACTTCTCCTTCTCTGAGTCTTCTCCGCATTACCTTTTCCTGCTGAATCTGAGCACCGTATACTTTACGTATGTCGGTCGAGGACTGGGACGCTATCAGGTGCGGCGCACGTGCGTCGGACTCTATGTTCTCATCACGCAGCTCTTGCTCCAGGACCGCCACCAGCTCCAAGCGCAGAGTCAGGATATTCGGTTCGTAACTCGGCTCTCTATGTGGCTCCCTAGCTTATGGTGAACTGCCTGCAGTCGTTGCGGCAGCCGAGCTTCCGCGCGATGTCTTCCAAGCACCGAAACCGCTCGCGGTCGTCACGGTCGACGGGGAGCAAGTGCTTACGACCAACCGTGTCAAGAACAGCGTCAACCCGTATTGGAACGAGACGTGCGACGTGTGAGCGCGCATCTCGTATACTAGTACTTGTGTTCTTGCTTACGGGTCTGCAGAGAGGTCACGCCGGACTCGGTCGTTACAATAGAAGTGCAGGATAAGCACAAGCTGAAGGCTAAGCATCCAGAGCGTGCCTCTATGGGGACGGTTTCCGTTCGCATTGGCGACTATCTCGACCTCTCGCTGGATACGGAGCAACATAGTGAGTTGCGTGTGCAGCGTGTTCGCGTGCCGGATACTAACGATGACGTCCGTCAGAGGCTCTTGAGCGACATCTTTGTCCATTACACGAAGAACATCTCGTCCGCGGCAAGCTCATCCTCCATCTGCGCGCCTTCGCCGTGGGGGCTTCACCGACACCGCAACATACACCCTCGTCCACGCATGGTACACTTCACAGGAACGGGCCGTCAGGCTCCTTCGCGAGCGTGAACTCCCTCTCTCCTATCCTTCATCCTCGGGATAGAAGTGGCAGTGACACGTCTGGGTCCTCGCATCGTTCTCCTGCGCGTGCCGCGCGACCAGCTCTCGGACTCGGACTTGAGAATGTGCCATTCTACCAACTGAATCTCCCACATACGCCCTCGCCGACTTCTCCATCCCCAACTTCACCATATTCCTCAAACCACAGTCACAGCCATGGCCACGCGCCTCAGGTTGCCCATGGTCGCGAGCAGTCCGGGTTGGAAACCAGTTTTGACCAGACGTTCTTTGGCGACTCAGAACCTCGAGCTTGGAGTGCTCCACAAGTCTCGTCGCATCCCTACCACTCCACGCCCACTGTATCCCTACACATTACAGCTCCTAGCGTGACCAATCTCGACGAACCGCCACCGTACGCGCAGCACAATCCCCACAGGCCACGTCCACTTCCGACGCCGCCCACTCTCCTCCAGCAGCCCCGCACGACACCAGTCGCAGCGCCCCTTCTCTCGATGACGCGTGCGCGTCTTCCCGATGCGAGCGAATCCGCTGTACACGCAGACCCACCATGGATCCCCGCAGGCGTTCGACTTGCCGTTTCATTGTTCGATACCGCCGGACGCGAGGCAGAGGTCGAAGTCCTCTCGGCCGAGGTACACGACTACGGTGCCTCGGCCGTCATCCTCCGCGGACAAGTCGTACATGCGCCTCAAGCGCTGTACGTCGCGCTCAAAGTCTTTCGCGCGGCGTTGTCCACTGCAGATCGTACGGTATGTTGCGTTTGTACATGCACGCTCTCAGGCTGCTGCTGACGTTGCGTAGCTCCTGCGTCGCGAGCTGGACGCATGCAGCCAAGTACAGCATCGGCATATTCTCACCTTCATGGGGACCGCGAGTTGGGGATATAACACGATCCTCGTCGCGCCGTATATGAAGAACGGGAATCTCAGCAAGTATCTGGAGGCCCACCCGCATGCGGATCGTGCGACGCTGGTGCGTTTATATTCCCAAAGGCTGTTTCGTGGACACTAAGTTGACACGCGTTGTGCTAGATACTACAAGTTGGTGACGCCGTCCGGTTCTTGCACGACGATGCGCGACCAGGCCGCGTTCATGGTGATCTCAAATGCGTACGTCGGTACTGCAACCGCTGACCTCGCATCATCTGATCCGACTTGTCGCGCCTCGCAGGAGAACGTACTCGTCTCGGATAGCGGCAACGCACTCCTAGCTGACTTCGGGCTCACCACCACGCGCGACAAGACTGAGAACGACCCAACCACTGTGACGGAGATCAGGCAGCACCATACTCTGCGTTTCGCCGCGCCAGAGCTGCTTATGGATAGCGCGGAGGATGGAACGCTGTCACCGTTGACGGCAGGACCCACGAGGCGTCCGAGATCGAAGACAACTGCGACCGACGTGTACGCCTTCGGTATGACGATGCTTCAGGTTCGCTCCGTCTCCCCGTTCCTTCTTCCTCGTGACATTACTGATGACTCCGCCAGGCGTACTCGGGCGAAGTTCCGTGGACAGGAATATCGAATATGAAGGTGTACGTAGAGGTCGAGAGGGGACAAGCGCCTCCGCGACCTAGTGCTCGACATGTTGCTCCGCTTGGGTTCACTGACGAGCATTGGAACTTGTGCCTGAGATGCTGGTCCCGCAATCCGGAGCTTCGACCGAGCATGAGGAGGGTTGTGCGTACGTTGGATGGGCTCAGAATCCGTTAGCCCTGGATGGAGTACATACGTGTTTAGTTCCAGTGGCACAGGCTGAGGCTCATATATATAAAATACAATACAATCACACATCTTCTGTCCAAAATTTCACCTTCTCAGACGTTATAGCGACAGTCCTCGCGGTTCTTAATCTCCGACTGAACACCTTTCTCCTTGACCAACTGGCAGCCACAATGACAAGAGGCTCGCAAATCCCGTGAGTTGCGCCAACGCAACACCCGCTGTTCCACGTTGATCAGGCGGGCAGATCATTTGCGCTCAAGGCTCCAGAAAGGAGCATGGGCCTCGGTTGGAGACTATCTAGAGCCGAGATTGTCGAAATCGTGGGCGATGACACCCAAGGCGATGAACTATCGGATCTCGTCGGATTGAAATGGGGCGCGAACGGAGGGTAAGGGTTTGCTCTGCGGTTTTCAAAGTATTGTTCATAATTCTTGCCAGTGCCTTCGGCGATTCGCCCTATGTCGACCTGGCAGAGGATCGCGGGTACTATATTCTCATGGCGCACTGCGGCTGGGGCCCATTCACGGAAGAGTTTATTAAGCGCCACGTCCTTGCTGTCAAAAAGCTGTTGAACGTGCCAGACGCTGTGGATAAAACATTTGGTTGGCACAGAACGCGCTGAGCAGATACTGGTACCATTTCACACGTTTCTACACTGTTATGTACAATTCGGCCCTAGCATTATGAACCGACAACAGATGACAATACAGCCTCTTTTCGCTGATGGCATGCACGCGCTCTGACTTCTTCGTCCTGATGCGGAGCGAGTCGGAGTAGTACACGCTTTCCTCGTCCGCTCCACGTCATGCCAGACTCAGACGGCTCGCAATTTCCGTACGCAAGTCTCGACTCTTACTCCGAGTTGCTGATTCGGACGGTTGTATACGTAGATCATACCCACTAAAGGCCCCACGCAAGCACATGCGCCTCGGCTGGAAACTGTCCGAAGACGAGATCTTCGATATCGTGGGCGACGATGACCACGGTGCCCAGGATCTATCAGATTTGGCTGGAATGAAATGGGCTGCGCGGGATGGGTGAGTGCTGTGTTTCCAATCGATATCACTCTTGACGCTGAACTTGAAGCGCGTTCGGCGATTCGCCCTTCGTTGCGTTCTCAAGGGAACGAGGGTACTATATCCTCATGGTGTGCTGTAGAGCGTCGTTCAAGCGAGAGTTCATCGAGAGTCACGTCCGTGCTGTTAGGGAATGCTTCCAGATTCCTGACTCCCTGGACAGCGCCTTCGGGTGGCACATGACGGGCTGAGCTGCCCACACGTACTCTACTCCTTTCCTACGACATTCAATAAGTTGACGAAGCACGAGGTCCGCGTCGAGTCCACTTTCTATCAATTCGCGTCATGTTCGCTACCCTGCGGCCTGCGCTAGTGGCACGCGTTAACGTGCGCGCGCCCTACCAATTTGCCGTAGGTACGCTTTGATCCTGTGGGAGAGTGCGCCCGCAGGTTAACCGATACACCCCCGAACCTAGAGATCACGCGCAAGCCGTCGACGCGTACGGTTCCTTTTCGAGCCATAACCTGGTATGGTCACTCCACATTATTACTGTCCTCTGGAGTCCACTCCAGTAAGACTAGTGTGATTCTGTTGCTGTCCGGCTGGACGAACTCCTTGTCTCCGGGACGGACCTACATGCGTCGTACGGTCTCGGGCACTACTAGCTGCTGGTTCAGGGGCATCTCTAAGAGTTCGGCGATTTGCATGCAAGGCTGACGCTTTCGAGGTCACTGGCAGCGCGCCCCCGGCTGGTCTCTATCCGTCGTCGTCGTCCCATTGATGGTCAGTTTGGTGTTACCTCTTCTCAAATGCTTCTCTTCATAGAGTTTCGGCAAGTGCGCGGTCTGAACTTGAAGTTCGCGGCGCCGCGGTCGGAAACATAGACTACAGTCTACTCATCCTTAGCTACTTATGTATAGAATCCGGTGTCTCGAAGTGCGTTACATTGAATGCCACTGTACATAAGTACGCAGTCTTATATCCTGAACTCGAACTCCCGCTTTGTCGATTTGCTGCCGCGGAGTAAGACGCGGTTGAATCTCCGCTTGTCTATCTCTCTCTCTTTTCCGTCATCTCGCAGCTTACATCCATCCGCCAGCACATTTAGTACTTACATCAGACGCACTATTTTTGACTGCTCTTGCGCTAGCTTCTGACTACGACAATGCGGGCTTCTATCTGTTCTGGTTCTCATCTGGCGACGTCTCGATGTGTTGCCGATGACCACATAGCGGGCTCATGAACTGACCGCGCTTGCAGTACGGCCGCGAGCAGCTCGGTCTCGGGCTCTGTTGGCGTACAATCGAGGGTGCTTGTAGCTAACACTCTGCCGAGCCCGGGCCCAACTGCACCTTGGGGTGTTGTTCACTGTTCCCATCCTTTGCTTGCACCGCACTTCTCTTTCTCTTTGTCTTCCCCGAATCCTCTCTTGGCCTTCCTCGCATCCTCTTTGGAGCTGAACACTTTAGAAGCCGCGTTCATGTCAGTCAACAGCTCGACAGCTGGGGCGAGGGACGCGATCAGGTGCGTGCGCACGTGTGTCGGACTCTCTCTATGTTCTCATCACGCTCCAGCACCGTGCCCAGCTTAAAGCGCAAAGTCAGAATATTTGGTACGCCAGTCTTCTGTCGGTCTGAAAATGAAGCTTACTCAGTACCGGACGGTGTGCAGTGGTCGGGGCAGCAGAGCTTCCGCGCGGTGTCTTCCAAGCGCCGAAGCCGCTCGCAGTCGTCACGGTCGACGGAGAGCATGTGCTTACTACGAACTGCGTCAAGCACAGTTGCAAACCGTACTGGAACGAGAAGTGCGACGTGTGAGTACGCATGTTCTGTGCTAGGATCTGTTGCTTAGGAGTCTGCAGCGAGGTCTCGCCGGACTCGGTCGTGACAATAGAAGTACAGGATAAGCACAAGTTGAACCCTAAGCATCCAGAGCGTGCCTCTATGGGGACTGTTACCGTTCGCATTCGCGACTATCTCGACCTCTCGCTCTGGACGGAGAAACATAGTGAGTTATCTGTGTCGCGTACTGGATACTTGCGATAACTTCTACCAGAGGCTCTCGAGCGACAGCTCTACCCGTCACACGAAGGACATATCGTGCGCGGCAATCTCACTCTTCATCTACACGCTTTCGCGGTGGAGGCTTTACCGACACCGCAACATACACCCTCGTCCACGCATGGTACCCTTCAACGTACACCCGCGTCATCCCTTCACAGTAGCGGGCCGTCTGGCGTCTTCTCAGGCTCGCCTATCGCTCACCCTCGAGCTAGAAGCGGCAGTGCCACGCATGGGTCCTCGTATCGCTCTCCTACCCAGCGACCAGCTCTCGGCCTCGGACTGGATAATGTGCCGGATTACGGACTCGATCCCCAGCTTACTGCGTCACCGACCTCTCTGTCACCAACCTCTGCGTCGCCAACCTCTCCGTCGCCAACCTCTCCGACTTCCTCCTACCGCGGCCACGCTCCTCCGCGGAGCAACAGTCTTCAGGTTGCCAATGGCCGCGGATCGTCCGGCGGCGGCGGACGTTCCGGGTCTGGAAACAGTTTTGCCCAGACGTTCTTTGGTGACTCTGACTATGCCAGACCCGGAAATTTCACGTCGTATCACGCGCTTCCCAACCAGTCCACGCCGGTAATATCTCTGCACATCGACCTCGCCGAACCCTCGCCGCGCGATACGCACAGGCCACATCCACATCCACTTCAGACGCCGCCCGCTCTCCTCCAACACCCCCCGCGCACAACGCCAATCGCAGCTCCCCCCCTCTCGACATCGCGCGCGGGGCTCCCCAATGCGAGCGCATCCGCCGTACACGCGGACCAACAATTGATCCCCGCAGGCGTCCGACTGAGTGTTTCATTGTTTGGGATCGCCGGACGAGAGGCCGAGGTCGAAGTCCTCTCGGCCGAGGTACACGACTATGGCGCCTCAGCCGTCATCCTCCGCGCACAGGTCGTGCAGCCGCCTCAAGCGATGTACGTCGCCCTCAAAGTCTTTCGCGCTGCGTTGTCTACTGCGGATCATACGGTAAGTTATGTTCATACATGTACTGTCTCTGCTACTGAGGCTGACAGGCTGTGGGTAGCTCCTGCGTCGCGAGCTGGAGGCGTGTAGCCAGGTACAACATCCGCGTATCCTCGCGTTCATGGGGACTGCAAGTTGGGGATACCATACCATACTCGTCGCTCCGTACATGAAGAACGGGAATCTCGCAAAGTACCTGAAATCCCACCCTCTAGTGGATCGCGCAACTCTGGTGTGCTCGAATTCTTCAGTTCCTACGCTCCGAGCTTACAACGTCGTCTTAGATACTACAAGTTGCTGATGCGGTACAGTTCTTACACGACAACGCACGGCCCGGACGCGTACACGGTGATCTCAAATGCGTACGTTCCGGCTTGGCTCCTACCACTCCTCACCATCTGTCTCACGTCGCATACGTCTCGAAGGAGAACGTCCTGGTCTCGGATGACGGCAACGCGCTTCTCGCGGACTTTGGTCTTACCACGACACGCGAGAAAGCTGAGAACGATCGAACGACTCTCACTCAGATCAGACAGAAGCATACTCTGCGCTTCGCAGCGCCGGAGCTGCTCATGGAGGATGAAACGCTGTTGCCATTTACGGTAAGACCTACGAGAGGTCCGAGATCAAAGACTACTGCGGCCGATGTGTACGCATTCGGCATGCTCATGCTCCAGGTCAGGTTCGTCGGGTCTCTGATCAAGGTTCCCTCCCGATGGCTGAACGTGTTCATCACCTCCAGGCATACTCGGGCGAAGTTCCATGGAGCAGGATGCATGACATGAGAGTGATACTGGAAGTCGCGAGAGGACAGGCACCACCGCGACCTAGTGCTGGTTTCACGGACGAGCTTTGGAGCTTATGTTTGAAATGCTGGTCTCGGAATCCGGAGCTCCGGCCGGACATGGGAAGGGTTGTCCGCACATTGGAGAGGCTCGGACCTCAGGCTTGATGACGGTCATTGACAACTCCTACACACGCACCCATGTATCATGATACATTCATAGTAACTCAGGACTGTACATATGCGTCATTTCACATCCGCGTTTCTCGGTCATGATCACGCCGTACCTGTAACTGGCTCGAGTGCATCGAGTTCGACCAAGTCGTCCGTCTTCAGACGCGAAAAGTCAAACACTAGGTTGTCGACATGGAGCATGTCCAGTCGAGGGAACACGCTCTGCGTAATCCGCTTCACCTCGTTGAGTCCTGAACGATGTTGCGCCCTCAGAGCCTCCATGCGTTCCGGGTGTC
Organism: Exidia glandulosa HHB12029; assembly: GCA_001632375.1. Taxonomy (NCBI): domain Eukaryota; kingdom Fungi; phylum Basidiomycota; class Agaricomycetes; order Auriculariales; family Exidiaceae; genus Exidia; species Exidia glandulosa. Next base: position 35,749 of record KV426413.1, read on the forward strand.
TCCGTAGCCTCTATAATCCAGGCCTGTCCTGAACGCGCGCAGGCAAACCGCCTCCGGCGGTTTGCGTCCGACCATTTGTTTGTTGGTGTTTGGTCGAACGGCCGCGCGCGTTCAGGAAGGCCTGGAAGACTCCGACGGTAGAGGGACCCCTCCCTGACGCGTCCGCTCATTCCGCCGTTTCCGCCCTCCTTTCGACTCTACAACGGCTTTAATCACTTCTTATACGAACTTGACACGTCACGCGCAACAGGCGCGCTCTAAATATGATCGATTTTACTACATTTCGTCACCCTCCTCCTTTCTACGACATGGACGCTGAACTCGCCGAGCTGGACGATATTCTACTTCGTACGCATCCTTTATCGACTACTACGACTCCCAGACGCGGTATTCTACGCGAAGCGCCTCATATATCACTCTGCGCGGCTCGTCCGCTGTCCTATCGTGACGCAATGGCCTACGACTGCACCGAGAATACTGGCTTCACTGCGCGCGACTGGCAGCTCGACGTACCGGATCTACTTCGATTGGGCACGGATGTCATTGTTCAGGCATCTACTGGTGCAGGAAAGAGCTTGCCGTTCGTTCTGCCGGTCATGGTCGAGCCGAGCAAGTTTACGATCGTCGTCTCCCCGCTGAATGTTCTTCAATCTGGAATGGTACGCATATCTCTCAATCTATGGTGAATGGCTGCTTATGAACGTTCAAGGCTGCATCATACGCTGAAATGGGCCTCAAGTGCCTCACCTGGAACTCGGAGCACCGCAACAAGGCCATGGAAACCGTACGTACCTCCTGCTGAGCTATCATCGACTCTACAGGCTAATAGACTTCTAGGACCTTCGAACTCGTGACTTTGATGTCCTTCTGGCGAATCCTGAGAGTCTGACCCGCCCTGGACTCTTACGCGCTTGCCTTGGCGACCCGGACTGGGCGCAGTTCTGTGCCATGATCGGGGTCGACGAGGGACATCTACTTATGGACTGGGGTCTGGGCGAATTTCGCATTGAGTACGCTAATCTGGGCTTGCTTCGCTCGTACTGTGACGTCCCGATCCTCGTCGTCTCTGCTACGCTTCCACCGTCACACATTGCTACGCTCTCCAACTTGCTGCACCTCGGAGCGAACTTCAAGTACATCAACCTTGGCAACACACGCGATAATCTCTTCTGGGAGGTTCGACAGATCGCAGGGCCTATTGCTGGACTTCCCTCGCTTCGTTTTCTCCTACCCCCAACGGTATCTGCGCAGACGTCTATTCCTCAAACTCTTATCTTCGTTCCAGAGAGGGCGCTGACTCACCGAGTTGCCAACTACTTACGCGACTTTCTTCCTCACGATATTCGCTACAATGCTATTGTTTCGCTCCACGCTATGATGCGCCCTCGACGCAAGAATCGTGTTCTCGCTTCGTTTGACGCTGGAGTTGCTCGAATCATGGTCTGTACCACTATAGCTGCACTTGGGCGTGACTTTCGCTCCGTCACACGGATTCTTGCCTACCAGATCCCACAGAATCTCGAGTCGTGGGTCCAAGAGGCTGGAAGAGGTGCTCGAAATGCTGCTCTGACTTGTCACGCTATTCTCATGGCTCAATCTGGTGCTTATACCCTGAAAGACGAGGCTGTTGCATTGCTCGAGGAGGAAGAGGAGGAGGACCCAGATTACGTGCCTCCAGGAGCCATACAGTGCCAGGAGATCCCGTACCCGGAAGACGCGACTCCAGACATGTTCAAGAAGGTTCTCAACGCCGCTTACCGTGCATTTCTCGCTCCTGTCAGCTCGTTCCGGCCTGACGACCCGTGCCGCTGCGAACTCATGTTCCGATATTTCGACAACCCCGGCGACGTCAAAATTGGACTTTGCGACGTCTGCAGGCTTCGTGGCAGAAACAATGCTGCTCTCACTCCACCTGCAATAGTCGATCTCTCGCTTCCGCAGGGCGTACTTCCTCCTCCACCGGTAGAACCTCGTGCGGAGCCGCGCGCTCCACCAAAGCGTCGTGGCCGTCAACATATCTCTGCCCGCATTGCTCTTCAGACGTGGCGTCTCGAGATCTACAGACGTGATTTTATGGAGACTGGACTGCCAATCGGCGCACTTATGCCTGACGCTGTTCTCGATGCGATCGCGGCTACACTCAAGCTGTTTCACATGGAAGATCTGACTTACGCCGCGCCTGACTGGTCGCTGTGCTTGCGCTATGGCTCTGGTGTGCTTGATGTGATGCATGGGGTGCAGCAGGCTGAAGCGCTGGAGAAGACGCGCAAGCAGGAGGAGACCCAGCTGCAGAAGCGTCTTAAGCTCGAATCGGAAGCCGCGGCCAAAGAGGCGCAAATCGAGCGACTCGAGCGTGCCCGTGCTACGCATGCGTCCAACAACGAGATCCGCCGTACGATTCCCAAGGCAAAGCCGCCGCAATTCATCGGCGCCGCTGAAGGCACACGAGCACGCGTCGCAACTGCGAGCAATACTTCGGCGCCGTCGACTTCAAAGAAATCGGTCTCTCAAATGCCTCCTCCCTTGTCGCTGCCCTCCGCCTCTTCACGGAAGGGCAAAGCAAAGGCGTCAGCTCCTATTCGTACCCCACCAGCACCATCCGCATCCCGTGCTCGCAAGCGCAAGTCGCCGCCCAAGTCTACTGGAAGGGGAGAGCTCATTGATCTCACAAACTCTCCGCCTAAGCCTTCTTCCTCAGCAACTAATACTTCACCGCCGAAGAAGAAGTTGAAATCCGCTACCTTGCTCTTCCCCACCGCACCACCTCTATCCTCGTCGGCTTCAACTCCTACACTGTCTACACCTGCTCCCACGTCGTCTACTGGGTCTTCACTACTTCCAGCAATAGTTATCTCAACTGTGGCGCCGACACGGGTCACTCGCGCAGCAAGCCGCCGTGCAGCTGCACACTCACAACCACGATAAAATGTTACCTCTCCCCATCTGTATTGTATATATACTTACTGCAATTTATTATCCAAACTCTTAAATTACTACAGACTGGCGCGAGCGCGTTTGGGCAAGTTTTGTCATTCATAATGTCATCGCGCTGACGTAAGCCAGAAAGTTCAGGCCTGAACTTTCAGGCCCGGCCGCCTCAAACGGCCCTTATGCTTCACTGATGCATGCTATAGAGGTGTGAGATTGAATTTGGAAACAGAATATCCAGTAGCTAGACGCTGTCAGGGCGACGCCGACTAGCGCAGACCGAGAGAGGAGAAAGCGGGAGAAGCTGCTGGGGAGCGAGCACACGGCCAACCACACCACACAACTAAGACCAGATCCGAGGAAGCGCGCTAGGCAGCGGGAATCCTAAGTTGAAGACAGAGCTACATACAGTAAGAGTGCGGCGTACCTAGGCAGCGGGAATCCTAAGAGATCAAGAATGAGGATCCGGAAGCTGCCGTGGCACAGATATCAACGAAGCGGGAACGGCCGGGATCATGAGCGTGGGAGACTATACAGTATCTAAAGAGACCATAGAAAGAGAAAAGAAAGAGAATATGTGGAACCCTGACATCACCCCCCCTTCAAGACACGTCGTCCCGACGTGCAAGCACGCACACCCTCTTCCCAAGTAGAGGGCACGCATGGAGTAGTGGTGAGGTTCTCGTAAGGCCGGAACGGGAGGGCAGAGAAAGTGGCCGTGGCGATACGACGCGGGGCAGAGGGGTGACGGCGATAAAAGTCAGCAATAGCAAGCGGCGCATCGTCAACACAATCCTCTGGCTCCCACGTGTTGTTCTCGCGCGTGTACCCCTTCCACTTGATGAGGTACTGCAGCTTGCCACGATGGATACGCGAGTTCTCGATGGACTCCACCTCGAACCGTTCCTCGCCATTGACGACCTCGGGTTCCGGTGGTGGTGGTGCGCGACGCCCCTCGATGGGATCTGGGATGAAACGACGCAGACGACTCACATGGAAAACTGGATGGATCTTCATGGTCTTG